>CAUYOR010145894.1:0-75958 GCA_963573925.1 Callimico goeldii | reverse complement strand
AGATTCCTGGGCTCGCGTTCAGTTCACAACACCAAATTGCAGGGTCTTTATTGCCGGCGACCACGGAGGACTCACGTCTCTCCAACCCGTGGCCCCGAACTCAGGGGGATCAGGGCATTTAAGCTGAAAAGCCACATCCTGGATGCAGGGCAAGCAACTCCACAGAAGCTCATCTTGGTAACTACGGATAATCAAAGGCCAGACAGTTACTAATAAGAAAAAGACAAGCAGGTTTACATGGTGTGCATTCTTTAGAGCGAGCTAGCAGTTTTGTTTACAGAAGCCAAGGGCAGCAGTTACTGCGAGGAGAATGGGACACTACAACTTATTTTTGGAGAAAGCAGCTTTGTCTTATAAAATGACGTTGCTAAGGCTCTAACTCTAGGCTGGCTCTAGCACAGGACTGGGAGATAAGGCTGTTTTGTCCCTCGTCTGTGTGACAGTGAAGTCTGGTTTGTTTTTTTTGTGTGTCAACAAAAATCATCATTTACGGAACCCTGAGTGTTCACCAGACACCATGCTAAGGGCCTGAAAGGCTTGATTTCTGGTCCCACACTCACAGTAACCCTGAGACAACAGCACTGACTGCACCCTAATAATCTGCACTAGAAAACGAAGGCCCAGACAGCTCAGGTAGGTTGTCCATGACAGCGCGTCTAAAACGTGGCAGGTGGCTCACTTCTGCAATCCCAGCAGTTTTGGAGGCCAAAGCGGGAGGATTGCTTAAGTCCAGGAGTTCAAGACCAGCCTGAGTAAAATAGGGAAATCTCGTCTCTACGAAAAATCAAAAAATTATCCGGCACAGTAGCTCATGCCTGTGGTCCAGCTACTCAGGAGCTGAGATGGGAAGACTGCTTGAGCCCAGAAGGTCGAGGCTGCAGTGAGCCAAGATCACACCACTGCACTCCAGGCTGGCCGACAGCGCCAGACCCTGTCTCAAAATAAAGTAAAATAAAATGTGGCAGCGTGTGAATTGCAATCCATGCCACGCTGACCACGGAATCTAAGACTCTGATCGCCACGCTATGCAGCTCACTGCTCTTCCACTTAGACCTCAGTTTCCTTTCTTATAGAACAAAAAGCTTCATTGATCCTTCTGAGTTGGCATCACAGACCTTTCCAGAGGGAGTTGCCTTATCTGGGCTTGAGGACTAACAGAGACGGCCACACACAGTCCCTGGCCTCAAGGGGCTCTCCGTCTGGCAGAGAAAGCATCTCAGTGTGATCACTTCTCTGAGAGAGGAAGCATCTAATCCAATCTAGCAGACAGGGTGTGCTTCCTGGAGGAGGCGACATTTGAGCTGGGCTTTGGGTGTGAATAAGAGGAGACTGAACTGTAAGTCAGAGGAACAATGTCATGGAGAAATTAAACTCACAGTCTTTGGGTTCAACAGATGTTAATTCAAATTCCAAACCACCTACTTACCCCTTCGGAGTCTCAATACTGTCATCCGTGAAATGCGATAATAATTCATCCATCTCATGGGTTGTTATGTAAGGTAGGCGTTCAGTGCAGTATCTGCACATGGTGAGCTCACGATGCATAACTCAGGCCTGTGATAATTTGTGTCTTGCTAAGATGGTCCAAAAAGTCTTCCCAGTTCTTAAATCCCGTGGCTTTCAACTTAGTAATAATTGCAATAACAAACGATCTTGAGCACACTTGCTGTAGCAAGTAGGGTCCCTGCTTCCTCTCTGAGCTCAGCCTGCTCACACACGCCTGGCACCGTGGCCTGCCCGGGAGGAAGCTGCCTTTTTACGAGATGAACTGCACACCCCTTCTGCATGCATTTTTATGCTGTATTTGGTAGGAAGCACTGATGCACCCAGGTCATCCAAGGGCTGGGTGGTGATCTGGCCTCCATCCACTGAGAGTCAAAGCCTCTGCCAGGAGTCCATGTCAGCCACAAATAGAGCCATTTGCTTCTATTTTGGTGTAGCAAAGAGGACCTGTGTATGGAAGGGATCCAAGCTGGCCATGATCTTGACAATGTGTTTGTTTTAATGCTGAATTACATCTAAAAATAGGTCTGGGAGAGGTGGCTGCCGAGGCTGCTATCCTGCTTGGCCAACTGAAGGTTTGGGACTCAGGATGGGGCCATGGCTGAGACCATGAGGGCTGCCCATGCATGACCCCGCCTGCTGGCCTTCGTGAGCCTACTATCTGAATGTGGTTCCCCTTCTCCCCAGGACCAGGTACCACCTCCTCTAGGGAGCCTTCCCTGCCCCTCCGAAGAATATGGCCTCCTTGTTCCTCTCCTTCCATCGGTTTATGTGCTTGTCTCCACCAACAGACCAGGAGCCTCTGAGGCAGGGACTGGGTCTGTCTGATTCATCTCTGCATTCCTAGCATTTGCCTAGGTGCTCAGTGAAAGCTCAAACCTGCCTGAGTTCCCACCGTGTCTCTGTGAACTCAGGAGAGCTTCTCTCCCTCTCTGGGCCTTGGTTTCTATGCATAGGAAACAGAACAGCCATCCCTTCTCATGAGGGTGGTGGTGAGCCTCAGAATTTCCAGACATCCCCTTCTTTGCTGCCCTGGACTCCTGTGCTCACGTGAGCAGCTCTTTCACCTGGTAAAACCCGTACATGGGACTCAACAATAACGGTGCACACCTCAAAGGGGTTCTGTTAGGATGAAATGGGATAATTTTGGTAAAGTTAAACTGAGACTAAAACTCCTTTCCCCAATGTTAGCAACCACTGGCATTACATTAGTCCATTCTCATGCTGCTATGAAGAAATACCCGAGACTGGGTAATTTATAAATAAAAGAGGTTTTATTGACTCACAGTTCTGCAGGACTGGGGAGGCCTCAGGAAACTTACAATTGTGGCAGAAGGCACCTCTTCACAACGCAGGAGAATGAGAGCAAGCAGGGGAAATGCTAGATGCTTATAAAACCATGAGATCTCGTGAGAACTCACTCCTTATAACGAGAACAGCATAGGGGAAACCAATGCCATGATTCAATTATCTCCACCTGGTTGTACCCTTGATACATGGGGATTATGGGGACTATAATTCAAGATGAGATTTGGATGATGACACAGAGTCAAACCGTATCTGGCATCATCATTATCAACATCATCACCATCACCATCATCATCATCACCATCATCATATCCACCACCAACACCATCACCATGACCATCATCATCACCATCACCACCACCTTCATCATCATAACCACCACCATCATCACTGTCCTCAACATTACCCTCACCCTCATCACTACCACCATCAACACCATCATCATGACCATCACCATCATTATCACCATCACTACCATCATCACCAGCACGCTTATCCTCATTATCATCACCGTTACTACCGCCACCCTCACCACTATCTTCACCATCACCAGCACCACCACCACTATCAACAGCAGTGTTTCACAAGAAGAATCCACTTGCATAACTATATAAGAGAGAAATATTAACTTTACTGAAAATATCCTGGAGCACAAGGGAAGGAAGGCACATTGCAACCTCTCAGCAAATGACATGAAAATTTTAAAAAATCCCCACAGTAGGGTTTGCTCCCCTTGGAACCCTAGTCATCACCGGAGGGCTGTCTTCCCCTCCAACCTGCCCCACCTGCTCTTTCACTCTCCTCTCTTCCCCTCCAGGTCTCCCTGAGTAGCGCTGAGTCCCTTGATCTGTTTTGCAGAGTCGTTTTCTCTCTCTGAGTGGCACCAGGCTCAGCAGACACTCTGGCCATGAAGGCATCTTCTGACTCGAGCATGTCTAGATGTCTTCCCCCAAGGAAGCTCAAAACTGTCAGTGGCTTCTATAATGTTTGTTCCATGGTGCTCCATAGAATGAGTATCTGGCCTCGTGCTAAGCCCTGGTGCACTGCATCTTATCGAGTCTTCCCAGGAGAAACGTTAGCTTAGAGATATTGGAGAACTTACTCTTGCAGCACAACCCATAAGTGGCGGTTTCAGGAAGAAGATGCTTGGCACAGCACTTGCCAGGGAATTGTCCAAGTGTCAGCTGTTATGTCGTCAGTGCCACTAGTTCAGTGAAACTAACATGAGACCTGGAACTAGCAGTGTGGCCTTGGGGGAGTGATCTCCCTCTAAACCTAAACCTCAGTTTCCTCATCTGTAGAAGAAGGATGATAACAGCTACTGCTGGGGTTTTGGAAGAATATGGAGCAGTGGGTGGTAGATGTAACTGAAGCACACCCCGAGAATGATCCCATGGTGTGAGAAGAATGTGTGTTCAGAGTTCTAAGCTAAGGAATCTGGGAGTGGCCAACCCAGAGATTCATTCCTTAGCTGAGGAACATCTGAGCCCCTGGGGCCATCCTATGGAACACGGGCCATACCGGGGATCAAGGCCCTGTGTTTTGGGTTATGTGAGGTTGCCAGGTGGAGGTTGTTAGGGGAGGTGCTAAGGAAAAATGCTACATAAACCACATGCTTTTTGGAAGCAGTTGAGGTTCTCCTGTTCAGCCATCCGCCACTGGTCCATCCCTGTATGTAAGTTTCCCTCTAGTGAAACCCTAGGTCTCGATGCGGGCTCTGGGTCTCTCCTTCGGCCTCTTGGACCTACCTGGTGCCATCCCTATTGAAATCAATAAGGCCTAAGAGGCAGGCTGAAGAACATGTGCAGGAATGTCCTCTGAAGAAAGGGGTTTCAACATGGTTCCTCTAAAGGTCCCACCATAGTCACAGCCATGCAGTTCAGGGAGCAGTGGGTCTTGGCCACCTAGTGCAGTGGGGCAGGCCTGGCAGTGGCCCGAGCAAACCCTGCCCCATAGGGTGCCACACACATGTGGAAAAGGACACCCAACCCAGTCAAAGCCTCCTTTCTTTTAGGAAGACAGTTGGTGTGCCTCCAGAGGGACACACTTTTGGATGACGGTGGCTGTCCTGCCCAGCTCCTTCTCTGGTTCTCTTTGAATCAGCAACAGCTCGGGACCCAGGGTGGCTCAGCCGACGAGGGCACTCGAGTGGTAGCCACCAGACACAATGGTGTTCATCTCTTCCCTTCTCCAAGTTCACTGTCATCATATGACAGCAGCTTGAAATTGGCTACAGTGATAGAATTTACCCTGTGGAAATTGGCAGACACTACGAGTCTGGATTTTGTTCTTTTGTTTTTTTCAGAGCCAGCTAAGCTTGTAGCAGCCTCCCACCCGCACTCTCTTGTTCAGCCTCCCGCCCCGCCCACTCTTGTTCACACGCACCTCCAGAAACACAGGGGTCCAACATGCCTCTTCCCAAACATCCTGAGGAGTAGAACAGTGACAGCAGGCTCCAGGGACAAGGGACCAGCTACCACATTCCCTTTCCCAAGCTTCAGTTTCCCCACCTGTAAGATGAGGGATATGGGCTTTCTGAGTTTGGAAAAGAAAGTGCTCCTAAAACTCAGTTTTTCTTGCCTCAATTTTTCTTACTGGGGAGTCAAAGCCCTTGAATTTCTCTCATTTAAGGGATGCTTAGGCATGGGCACACAAAACTCACACCTTGCTTGTGGCCACACCCTCTCGCTGACTCTGCAGGACATCTATTCAAGAGTCAAACGCTCATTCCCTTTGACACAGCAATTCCGCTCCTAGAAACTCATGCTAGAGAATCACATACCTGTGTGTGCCAAGAAGCACTTGCTCATGGGAATGACCATCCGTTCAGCTGCTAACAAGCCCTCACTTGGCCAAGTGCAGATTCTGTTGTGGGGGAGGGAGGACCTTGAGTGGCCTTAGGAAAATGGATTATTGCTTCCCCAGTTCCTGCCTCTGTGGGTCACGCCACCCATGTGCTCTGCCTGCAGCCACCTGCACTGGCAGGAAGACCCTCGGGCAGGCCCCACCATGGCTCCACTCTGGAATGCCAGGCACTTTGCCCTACTATGCTCTACAAGAGCATCCCCTCCTTCCTGGCAGGCGAGCAGTCTCTCTACACTCCTCTCCTAGCTTTTGGGCTGCATGCTCCTGTCTACCATCCTGTGGGTGGAAACACCCAACCTTCTCCAAAACACCCTCACTCCTGTCCCTCAGCCATGTTTAGCAAACTGATGATTGGCCAAGGTTGACACACCCAGCACCCCTTAGTCTCCCCTTGACCCCTCTTTCATTGAGGTTCTGGCTTCCTCTTTAGTAGGTGTGGGCATCCAGCATCTTTGCTCTCAGGCACAAATTCTGGGCAAAGAGAATGCCATCTAACTACTCATTACCATAGTGACACCGTGTTGACCACTCACCATGTGGAAGGCATTGTGCTGAGTACTTGATGTCCATGATGTCATTGAATCCTCAAGTGACCCTGTAACCTTATTTGTGGCCCACTTTTGCAGATGAGGAGATGTGCTCAGAGAGGTTAAGGGACGTGCCCAGGATGCACAGCAGGGAGGTGGCAGAACTGAACTGTGAGCCTGGGCTTATCCTATTCCAAAGCCCAAGCTGTGTGCACCACACATGCTGCCTGTAAACGCAACCTGCACCCCCAGCCTTTGCCTTCACTTGTTTTTCAGTTGACTAGGGGTCCCTCTTTTGAGTCAGGATCTCTGAGCCACAACCAGCCTTTGGGACAGGCTTAAGTTTAGGGCTTGGCAGATAAAGCCTGCCAGTAAATATTTGTTGAATGAATAAATGCTTTGTGGCTTCTCCAGATGGGGCTGGAGCATGAACACTCCTGACCCTCTGTTTTCTTCGTCAGACTTCCCTGAGTACCTGCTTTGGGCCGGAGGAGACAGAGACTCAGAGAAGAGGCAGATGGCCTCACTGTTCAACTCCCCTGGGCCCTTGGCACAGGCTAATCATCAAATGCCACTCCTGTGCAGGACATGGGTGCAGTCTCAGGGGTCCTGAGGTCACCAGAGGACACAGAAACAGGCTCTGATGATGCTCTGTCCCCACACCCTTGGCAAGCTCACCTGCAGATGGCTCCCATCATTCCAGCCAAAGGCCACTTCTATCTGTCTGCCGGTGGCAACATCAGGCCACAGGACCACCCTGGGAGTGTGCCAGCCTGTCCGCAGTGCAGGTCAGACATGCTGGGGAGGCAGTGCCTGCAGTTGCCCTCTGCCAGGAGTGGCAGCAGTGTATGGATGAAATCAGTTTCTTTGTGCCTCAGTGGGGTGTGTTCCACAGTCTCCCAGACAGCCCCACTAGGAGGGAGCCCCAGATGGCCAGAGCTGTGACCTGTGTGTTGATGCATCCTCCTTTCCCTCATTCACTTGCCCACACCCCTACCAGGCTTCCTGGGATCAACAACGACTTACTCTTGCCCCATGGTCAGCTTTTGGGAAAGCCAAACCATGCTCATTAATGCAGTCAGGAAGTGGCAGAGAAGAGACATGGCCCCTTCCTCAGCTTGGTCCCCTTTACCAGGTTCCCTTGCAAGGGAGAAAAAGCTCAGTGACCCAGGATGGGGCTGAGTGCTTTAAGCAAGAGAGTGCTTTAAGCAAGAGAGCAAGCTCTGTGAGCCCAGGAAATCAGAGGAGGCTTCCTGGAGGAAGTAGTGCTGGATTCCTTCCTTCCAGTAGCAGAGTGTGAGGGGCAAGTCCCTAAGAAGGCCTTTAGGCCTCCTTGGGGCCTTTCCACTGTGGGTTCTGTAAACAGAGGGACTTGACTGTGAACTGCAGTTGAATTTCTTGACAATATCCATTCCATCAATTATTATAAAGTCCTTTTAAAGTAAAAGACCCCAGCTGGAGGAATAATCCTCTCTTGGATGGGATCTAAGCCATGGAAAACTGGATGCTTCCCAGGTGTTCCATCTCTGCAGATATGAAACACAGAGGGGCCCAGATCCCAGGCCAGCCTGAATTGCACTTCTCTGCAGGATGATTGCCCCACCAGAACCCCTGTGCAGGAGGGTCTGCCAGATCCCAGGGAGGAGATGTATGACAGCCAGCCTTGGTGACACTCCTGGGCCCCATCCAGTCAGTTATGAAAAGGCTCTGCTGTTAAACTCATCTGCCTCAGCCTGTCTCTGGCTTGTCTTCTTTCTTTCTGCATTTCTTCCTTTGAAAAAAATTTGTTGCTCTTTTCTAATGTTAAAAGTAACACATTCATGGCAGAAAATTCAGAAAAGCACAAATAAAAAAATTAAAATCACTCATAATGTCAACATGCAGTGACACCTACTGATGTTTGAATGTGTGTCCATGCAGTCCTTTTTTCTAAGTCCTGGACAGAGTAAGCAAACAGTCTTTTTTGATATTCACAGGACAGCTTGCTAGGGTTTTGACCAGAATGGTGTTGGATCTATAAAGATTGACATCTTGACAACATTGAATCCTCCTATCCATGAACATGGGATACCTCTCCATTTATTTAGTTCTTTGATTTTCCAGTCTTTTTTCTATGTCTGAATTTTGTTGATTGAAAACACCCTCTAAGTAGGTTTCAGTCCAGCTTTCTCCCTTAATGGTATGTCATGTTAAACCTCTCTCTAAGTAGAGATGTTAATTACTGCCTCATTTTCCAATATGTGGAGACACAAAAATGTGCCTCTCCAGCCACAATTATTGTACCTCTAGTTTTTTTTTCAGTTTTGTCATTAACTATAAAATAAAAATAATGAAAACATGCTTGACTTTTGTTCATTAAAGTTTCAAAGCAGTTCAGCAAAAAAGCTCAGAAGACAGCTCACACGCCCAAGCAGCCATCTATAGTACCGTGCCATCTGCACCCACAAGCATCATCACTGAGACCTACTGTATGTCAGGCTCTGAGAGAATCAGAGGTCAGGAAGCGACTAAAAGTATGGGATCAGGACAAGGGCCCCATCTGCCAATGATCAACCAAGCTGAGTGCATGGTGCTGACCACTTCCTTGGGGGCGATCTATGACTTTTCAAAACAGCCTCAGATTGATTTCTTTGGGGGCTTTTTTTTTTGAGATGGAGTTTCGCTGTTGTTACCTAGGCTGGAGTGCAATGGCACGATCTCAGCTCACTGCAACCTACGCCTTCTGTGTTCAAATAATTCTCCTGCCTCAGCCTCCTGAGTAGCTGGGACTACAGGCATGCACCACCATGCCCAGCTAATTTTTTGTATTTTTAGTAGGGACGGGGTTTCACCATGTTGACCAGGATGGTCTCCATCTCTTGACCTCATGATCCACCCACCTCGGCCTCCCAAAGTGCTGGGATTACAGGCTCTTTGGGGGCTTTTATGAGACTCTATTGACACCTTCAGAACTCACTGTTGCTGAAAACCCTAAAACTTTAGGATAGTTTCTTCATCCTATTTTCCTGTGATCCTTTTTAAAATGACCTTCTTACTGGCTGTAACCTACAGACAGAAAGGGGTTCTAATTGTAAATGTGTGCTTGATGAATGTCCACAGTGTGAACATTCCATGTAACTAGCACCTGATGAGAAAGAGAATACTACCAGCCCCCACCCCAGGGAGGCCCAAGTACACTTCAGTTCAGTGATTCTCAGCCAGGGGCAACGTTGCCCGCAGGGGCATTTGGCAATGTCTGCAGACATTTTTTATTGTCACAAAGGAGAGGAATGCTGCTCGCATCCAGTGGATAGAGGCTGTGGCTGCCACTCAATATCCCACGGTGCACAGGACGGAAAGAATTGTCTGCCCTAACTGTCCAAAGTGCCGAAGTTAGGAAACCCTGCTCAAACCTACCCTAACTTCTAACTGCACAGACTAGTTAGACTAGTTGTGCTAGTCAGGCTGGTTTTCATTTAATCCAACAACTGAGCCTGGGTAGGTTTTGTCTTACAGAGTCAGCTTCTGATTCCCATCAGTTACTTCCTATCTTCTCCACTCGAGAGTTCAGACTCTCAGGAAACCCTGCCTGAGTTAGGGCCAGAGCTCCCCGATGGCTCTCACCTCTTGCTCTAGCCCTGACGCAGAATGGTGCCTGACCTAGAACAGACATTCCAAGGTCATGAATGAATGAATGAGGGGATGAATAAATGATGCCACCCCTGCCTCAAAGCCTGCCAAGTCAGGACAATGCTCCTCCGGAGACCAGGGCAGCTCACCATGGTGGGATCCCCACAGTGCCAGGGGCTCTCTGGAAACATGGAAAGCTTTCTACCAAAGCTGAGAAGCCCTAGGGAGGAGTGATGGGAGGAGGGATAGGAAGAGGGATGGGTAGAGGTATGGGAGGAGGGACGGGAATGGGGACAGGAGGAGGGACGGGTGGGTATCCCTGGTGTTTCTCCCATACTGGGGACCCAGATACAGGCCCAGGAGGCACCGGCCAGCCCCAGGACTCCCCTGCACTGTGAATGACCTGGAAACAGGTGAGCTGCACGACAAGGATGTCTGTGGCTGAGAGGCAGGAGTAGGATAATCCCTGGAGGAGGCCAGCAGGAGGCCGGCAAAACTCAAGGGACCTGTGGGGACCAGGAGGTTGGTGGTACACCCTAGAGCTCTGCCTGTTTTGACTTCCCAGGAAGGCAGGAGACTGGACTCTGGCCTGGAGGAGGAAGATGTGCCAGGTCTGGGGAAGGCAGTACCAGGAACAGGCCCAACGGTCACACAGAGTCACTGGGTCCACCCTTAGTGATGTCCCCTCATATTGCAGGCTGGTGGCTGTGCAGAGAAACTGGACCTTGGGGACAGCTGGCGGCCCAGGTCAGGTGGCTTTGCCCTCCTCTGGACCTGGGCCCCACCATCCCCTAGGGCACAGAGCTGCTGCAGTGGCACGAGGCTGTACCTGCAGTGCCACAACATGCCGTCCTGCACTTCCACAGCCCCGAGAGAGGGCAACTCCTTAAACTGGGGCCCTGGGTCCCACCCTAGTCCTAGCCCTGCACAAGCCACCTGGTTGTTCAGTTAGGGCATGGGGGTGTAGGAGGGTGGAGTGGGCAGGAATGATTTGGGAAACAAGGACCTTGTAGAAGGTAAGGCGTCCAGGGCGGGGCCCTTTGCCACTCACCTGCAGAGCTTCGGCCCCAGCACAGAGATGCCGGTGACACCCTGCACAGAACTGGCACAGATGTTGAGGAGTCATGATGGGCTACTTAGCCCAGGGAAAGAACCAGGACAGGGCAGATGGGTGTGGCCTGGCATCCTGGACCCTCCTCCTCCAGGGCAGATCGGTGTGGCCTGGCGTCCTGGACCCTCCTCCTCCAGAGCAGATGGGTGTGGCCTGGCATCCTGGACCCTCCTCCTCCAGGGCAGATGGGTGTGGCCTGGCGTCCTGGCTCCCCTCCTCTAGCTGTGAGACCCTGAATGAGTCAGTGCAGCTCTCAGGCCTCAGCTTTCTACTCCGACCAATGGGTACAGGAGTCTCCACCCCATGGGCTCATCACGAGGAGTCTCAGATTCCCTGTGCGCAGGTGCTGTGCCATCGCTCAGCTGAGGCTGGGTGGGCATTCGCTCCGTCCACTGTCACCTCTTTTCTTCACTGCGTGAATTGGAGGCATGAACAGCAAAGGTCACCCCTCAACCTTTCAGCACACACAAGTCTGCTCAAGGAAGATTTAGGAGTGGCTGTCCCCACTCCTAGACTGGCCGGCTGGCCATGGCTGAGGTCCCATGGGCTGGCAGACCCGGGCGGGATGAGGTAGTGTCTGATGCCTGCATGGTGAGGGCACAAAAGCGGGGCGGGCGGTGCACGGCTTCCCCACTTGGGACCTTCGACCTGTGCAACAGGAGAGAAAGCCCCAAGCCAGCCTCCTGCCCAGGGGACTGAGAGGGACACGGGTGGGAGGTCCTCAGGCCCAGTGGCACTCCGGGGGTCCTGCTCGCCAGTCCATTCAAGGTCACAGAGACAGAGAGCCTCACTTGGTTACAGCCAAACCCTTGTAGCCAGAGTCACTGCAGAGAGTTGCACACAGTCCCACGGACAGAGGCCCACAGACCCAGAGGTGCCCTGGGCCCTGGGCAGACCAGGCAGGCTCAGAGGCCCTGGGGCATGCGTCAGCCCCAGGGTGGGCCTGGGTGGGAGCAGCCACGATGGGGAGCCCAGGTCGTGGGCCCGAGTGTCCGCAGAAGGCTCTGGACAGTGACACCTGGTCCCCTGTGAGGAGCCGGTGCTGGCTGCGGACTTGAACCTCAATGTTTCCCTCCAGCTCTGTGTGGTTCCTGCTCTGTGCTCCCAGGGATGGAGCCCAGGCCGTGTGGGGACAGGGTGCAGCAGAGAACCCTGGACGGAGCTGCCACAGGGAGCTGCCCCAGACCCACAGGCAAGGAGACCCCAGAGGGCTTTGCAGGAGGTGGGGCTGAGGCAGAGACAGAGCCAGGACCACGGTGGCCTCCATCTCCCCCTGGGCACCAAGAGAGGCCAGACACAATGGTTACATCCTTCATGTTTTAAAGAAGGAGCCACTAAAGCTTGTGACCCAGGAATGAGGCATCCAGGCTGTGGCCTGTGGCCTGGGCAGAGAGAGGGGCTGGGGAGCTGCGGGGCAGGCAGGAGGCCACTGGTCAGTGTCTGTGACATGGGTGTCCACATACACCCTGGGCTCAAAGGTCCACACCCACTGAACTCACTCACACCTCACCCCATGGCGAAGTCCAAGCCCTGGGGACACATGGGCAGCTCCCCGGGCGGCTCCCACTCCACTCTCCAGGGAGCCTTCTGCAGCTGCCAACTGGCAGCACGTCCCACACATGGCACCTCTGAGCTCCAGCATCCAGAGGAAGGGATGAGAACAGCGTGTCCACTTCGGCAGGAGGTCAGGACCTGCCCTCAAGGCTCTGGACATGCAAAGCCATCTCCCCGTAGAAACCTTTTCGGAGCCAAGAAGACTGCCCCCGAAGACTCCCAGGGCTCACTGTGGTGGGTAGGCCAGAAGAAGGAAGGAAGGGGGCTGACGGGCGCCCAGGTACTCGCAGTGAAAGCATTCCCCAAAGCACTGTTTAAGCACCATTCATGTGCCCGGCCCAGTGCTGGTCACTGTGAGGACATCAGGGCTCAAAGTTCTCACTGCCAGCCAGGAGGAGCTCCTGGCACTGTAGAGGGGCAGTCTTACCGCGAGGCTGCCGAGAGTGGAAGAAGCTTGTCTGGGAGGCCCAGGAGTGGCCGGCCCCTGCCAGCACAGCCCTGGACCCCGCTGTGCCTGGGTCAGGCGTGATCGATCTCCTGTTAGCTTTATCCATTGCTGAGTCAATCAGTTTGGCTGAAAGTGATTTGAATTGTGTTTCTGCATCTTGTGATCAGGAGAGTCCAGACAAACCCAGTCACTGGCAAGGGTTTTCTGTATCTGAAAGTCATGATCTGAAGACTTGGTCCAAGGATGCCAGGGAGAAAGCGGGCGCCAGTGAGTCAGCCTCAGGTGCCCACACCGTGCTAAGCCCTCATGCCCCGTCCACCCTCCACCCATCTGACCCAGGCTACATGATGACTCCCATGGGCCCCAGGAGGGTTTGCTTCGGTGGATGTCTTCCTCCATCAAAATAAAAGTTAAAGCTGCATTTTGTGCTGGTACAAAGCTGAATACGATCCAGGCTGGATTCATTATTAGACATCCATCATTATTATATTCACTTTTTCTTCTGGCTTTGAGAGAAATTTAAACACATCCATGGCCCCTAAAGGCATGGGCTCTTGGGACTGTGTTTTCCCGGCCAGATGGGGAAGTCAGTCCTGACGTAGCCAGGACCCGTGAGGGTGGGTCCCTCAGAGACTCAGATCTTGTATTCTATAAACAGAATGTCTGTGTCTTCCAGAGTTCACGTGTTAACACTCTAACCTGCAATGGGGTTGCCTTAGGAGGTGGGGCCTTTGGAAGGTGATAAGGTCATGAGGGTGGGGCCCTCACACATGGGATTTGTGTCCTTATAGGAGAGACATGGGAGATGCTCACACTCTTTCCACCACATGAGGATACAGGGAGAAGGTGACTGCCTGCCAGCCAGAAAGAGACCCTCACCGGAACCCCACCATGCTGGCCAGACCTCCAGCCTCCAGCGCTGTGAGAAAGAAATGTTGTTTATAAGCTGCCCAGTGTATGGTGCTTAGTTCTAGCAGCCCGGGGGCACTAAGACACATACCCGTCCTGCAGCACACCCCTAACAGAGGGCAACCCTGCACTGAGGCAGACTGCCCATTGGACACACTATGCAGGAGCCCGTGAAGGGGACAAGTGGTTCTGGACACCTGCTAAAACACCCACGGGCACTGGTACAGGAGGGCCTGGCAGGGGAGACCACTGGGCCATGCAGGAAGGAAAGCCCACAAGGATGGAGACCCAGGAGGCATGACTGGAAGAAGGTGATGCTAGCAGCCCAGGTGGCCCCTGGGGACGTAGAGGGAGGCCCCCTGCAGAGCACCTGGTCAGGTGCCCAGTGACCTCCTCACCATCTTTACCCATCAGCCCCATCCCAGGCACCCAGAAATCACTCTGGACACCTGGCTCCCTCATCCCATACCTTCAGGAAATCCACAGCCTCCACCGCCCTTAACCCTGCATTCTGGGCCCTCCATATTCTTGCCCTGCCCGTCTATCTCATGGCCACTTTCCCGAGCCGAGTTCAACTGCTGGCAAGAGAGAGACATCAGAGCAATCCTCCCTGTGTCTGGAAGGCCCCAGGCTACCTGGCTCAGGTTGTCCTCCCTGTGTCTGGAAGGCCCCAGGCTACCTGGCTCAGGTTGCTGGACAGCATCTGTGGCCCAGCCCCGCCCAGGGCCTGACCCTGGCCAGCATTCACAAGCTGGCTTTCTGCACCCCATTTCTGGAAGGCGTCGTCTCCCTGGCTTGACCCTGGCGAGAACACTGCACTTGGCCATGACGGTCCCAAGAGGATAGTGAGTGACATTGCCCGATGGCAGGGGTCAGGAGCAGGAAAGGTGCCAAGTCCTCATGAAAAGCACAGGAAGCCAGCAGGCCCAGCTCTGCTCTGAGGGAGGCTCCGGCATCCCAGAACAATGAAGCTCTGGGCGGGGACCTGGGGGCCACAGCCTGCATCAGGCCTTGGCTTATTGAGGACACACTGGGGGCCGGCTCCAAGCAGAGCCTCGGGAGATGTCCATCATGAGTGCCCAGTGAAACCAGACTCCCCTGGCTCTTCTGCAGGCCACCCAACAGTGGGCAGCAAGAATGACAGTAGTGGACATAGGAGCCTACTGCGTGCTGGTAAGCACTCGCCAAGCCACACCTCGTTACTGTTTTGGTTCTCAAAGTATCTCTCTTCTCCCCATTTTGCAGATGAGGAAACTGAGGCCCAGAGCTCCAGATCTCCTAACCGTAGTTTACATAGCCGTAAAGGCAGCCCCGTGATTTTCACCTTATAACCTGTGCTCTTCACCAAGACAATGCCACTTCCAATCCAAAGTAGACAGGAGGGGACAGAGTGTATTTCCTCTCCAAGTCACCTGCAGCAGTGGGGGGCTCTGGAGCCTTGGTGCCCCCCAGCATCTTACAACCTCACTCCAGGTTCCTTCTGCAGAGAAAGGCACAAGAGACCCTGGGATGCATTTGGCAAATGGCAAATGTGTCCTCAATGTTGGGCTGGGTCAGGATCCTGTCCTTTCTGCTGCCCTTGACTCCCCTCCCCCTCCTGCCAAAAGAAAGCCATTGGGCAGGGTGCGGAGGCTCTGTTTATGGCTGAACCCTCCAAAGCCAGTGGAGGTCACGATGCGTGCAGACCTCTGGGCTGAAGGGTGAAATCCGGCATTCGCACTGCACCCGGCCAAACTGGGCTCGTTAGCCTGCGTGCAACGGAAAGCTGAACACAGAAGCAGCAGGTTGTGGTGGTGACAAAGGCTGATGGCCAGGCAGTCGAGCAAGGAGACAGGAGTTGAGCTGCCTCCCCCATAGTGGCCTGGCCACCACAGATTTCAGGGAGAGATTCTGGGCCGGGCGCGGTGGCTCAAGCCTGTAATCCCAGCACTTTGGGAGGCTGAGGCGGGTGGATCACGAGGTCAAGAGATCAAGACCATCCTGGTCACCATGGTGAAACCCCGTCTCTACTAAAAACACAAAAGATTAGCTGGGCACGGTGGTGCGTGCCTGTAATCCCAGCTACTCGGGAGGCTGAGGGAGGAGAATTGCCTGAACCCAGGAGGCGGAGGTTGCGGTGAGCCGAGATCGCGCCATTGCACTCCAGCCTGGGTAACAAGAGCGAAACTCCATCTCAAAAAAAAAAAAAAAAAAAAGGGAGAGATTCTGAGGTCGGAGTTTCAGGGCTGACAGTGACGGGCTGGGAGGAAGGGAATCTGGGCTTGGGAGGTTGCCCCAGCATGCTTCTTAGTGGGTTGCATGTTCAGAAAATGGCAACATCTAATCTGGAGGTGGAGTTTCTGGTCCTCTGACATCAAAAAGCCACTCATGAGTGCGCAAATCTGTTCTACTCAGACTGAGTCAGCCATGTTGGTTCCCGCCAGTCTCAGCTTTCCCGCTAATTTTGTTGCAGAGGAAGGGCATTGTAACAAAGTTTCCTTTCTTGCTGTCCTGCAAGACAAGCCCAGAAAATGTTGCTAGTGAGCTAATTCTCTGAACCCTCTAGGGCCTGCTTTCAGGTGCTTACATTGTTTCTCTTCTTAACCTCACCTGGGAAGTTAGGTTTTACCCCCATTTTGCAGATAAGAAATGGAACTCGGCACAGAGCAACATGCCCGATCCCCAGTGGGATGTCTGTTCATTGAGTCTACAGACTCCGTGTGCTGGGTTCTGGGTGAGGCCGGGACCCACAAGAAAGAGGTTTCTTGGGGCAGCACCTGAAGCCTCCGAAGAGGAAAGATCCTGCTTTGCAAGGCAGGGTGTGCTCCTCCCAGGGACCATCCTGGCTCCTCTGGAACCTTGGGCAAGTGGCCAGTGTTCACCTGCTCCTGGGGTTGTGGCACTGTATGACTGGGTCCTTCCCAGTCGGGGTTCCCTCTGAAGCCCACCTCCCTCCGTGGTCCTCCCCTGCAGTGATTGTCCTGGTACTGTGCTCAGTGTCCACTGAACATACCACATGAACACCAAACACTTCACGAGTGCTTCTCCCTGTCGTGGCCAATGCAAACCCTGGGGATGGGGACGCAGACACGCTGGGCTGAGGCACTCAGCTATTGTCCGAAGCGGTGCTGTGCTGGTAGACGTTTCACAACTGGCTCTTGGTTGGTGCAGTATAACGTGCAACATTCACCAGTTTCCATGGTGCGAATACTCCCCCGCTGCCCCCACGAGCTCACTGGTGCAGAGCTGGGAGGAGGTGCACACAGTCGTCTCCGCTAGCTGAGCAGGTAGAAGCCGGTGCCAGCACACCATTGACTAAGAGCATGGAGACCCGAGAGGCGGCTGTTGTAGGAGAAGCCCCGGGCCTGGTATGTTTTAGGTGTGTCAGGAAAACCACCTGCTCCAGGTGCGTGGATAGGGAGAGAGCAGTGTTGAGGTGCAGGAGAAGAAGGTTCTGGAAGGACCACCTGCCCTGGGCCTACTTCACAACACGCACCGAGAACACCACCTCAGCCAGTTCTCACAGCTAACAGGTGAGATGGTTGTGACAATGATAAATTGATTGTACTTTTCATTCCCTTACATTGTTAAGCCCCAGTGGCTCCACATTAGATGAATTTGAGGGAAAAAACAAAGCCACTATTTCAGCCTTGAATTATTCTGAGGTTTTTTTTTTAGTCTAGCCTCATGAGCAGATATAAAACCAAGATTAACTTTTTTCCTATCCGAAGAACACAGGAATGAGGACCAAATAAGACTTTTCTAAAAATTGATTGTGGCCGGGTGCGGTGGCTCAAGCCTGTAATCCCAGCACTTTGGGAGGCCGAGGCAGGTGGATCATGAGGTCAAGAGATTGAGACCATCCTGGCCAACATGGTGAAATCCCGTTTCCACTAAAAAAAAAAAAAAAAAAATTAGCTGAGCATGGTGGCACATGCCTGTAGTCCCGGGTACTCGGGAGGCTGAGGCAGGAGCATTGCTTGAACCCAAGAGGCGGAGGTTGCAGTGAGCTGAGCTCTTACCACTACACTCTAGTCTGACCCCTGGTGACAGAGCAAGACTCTGTCTCAAAAAAAAAATCGATTGTTCATTTGTTCATTTAAATTTTGTATAGGTAACAGAAGAGGGAAAGATCACATATAAAGAATTAGGAATCAGAACAGTTTCAGACTTGACAATACCTATACTGACAACTAGATGATGATAAGGCAATTCCTGCAAAATTGGCCTCTGCATGCCTTTTTCTGTAGGAAAGGGATCTCCAAACTAGAATTCTATACCCAGCTGGAATATCACTCAAGCCTGCAGATCTGATAAGGTCATTTTCAGGCATTTAGGAGCAGAATGATTTTTACTTCCTTAGAACCCTGATTAGAGAGTCAATAGAGTATGAGCTGCACAAAAACAAGGGAGATATGGAATAACTGATGTATCCCAAGGTCTAGAGAGGAGATTTAGGCAACAGGCAGAGAGTTTGGGGTTAAATTAAAATTAGGCATAAGTGCATGCACACACACACACACACACACACACACACACACACACACGATAAAATAATATCTTTACAGGGAAAAGTTAAGAAGGGAAAAGTAATCATAGTATATTACACAGATCTGCTCTCAGTTACAGTTACAAAATCATGCATATCTATGTGGTGAGTTTTATAATTTTATGTTGCATCACCATTGATTTTGAATATAAATTGGACTTTCTAACACCAGAAGCAGGGCTCAATCACCACTGACACAGTTTTCAGTTCTCCACCTCCTCCCAGTTCCTTAATATGTTTATCCAGATATCTGGCATATGCAGCTTCCTCCTGGTGAACACCTCTCTGTGGAACATCCAGATACAACCTTCTTGACTCACCCCACATGGACCGTGCAGACATGCCACAGTAGCCGCCTCTCAGTCACAGCATTAGCTCCTGGAACTTGTGTCTGCTTGCTTTGAACCCACCAATTAAAAATCCCTGCAGGAAATCTGCTCAGATAATGCCCTAGACTCCAATAAAAGCATGGATCCCTCTGTCTCTCTCCTTCACAGGCTCTCTGAGCTGTGTGTGTGGCCTCTGGGCATACCATCTACCCCCAGGACCTGTAAGTAATAAAATCTTTATTTCCATCTTGTGTTTCTCCTAGTCAGTGAAAGCGTGCTTTCCATCTCAAAGATCCTAAACTAAAGCAAACTGACAGGAATCACACTCTCTTTGTGCTTAGGGGGTGGGGTGATGGGAAGGAGGGTGTGAGGCTGGGGACAGGAAGTGAGGGAACGCTAACACCTCCTCTTCCGTGAGGGAAAGTCAGTAGGCATTGACTACGTTGAAACATTGAAAAAGCGGCAATGTAAGAATGCTATTTAGGAAAACAGATGTAAATGCAGACATACCTTGTTTGATCGCACTTCACAGATACTGCCTTTTTTTTTTTACAAATTGGAGGTCTGTGGCAACCTGGCATTGAGCAAGTCTGTTGGCACCAGTTTTCCAACCACGTGTGCTCACTTTGTGTCTGTGTCAGCATTTTTTAGCAATAAAATCTTTTAACATTAAGGCATATACATTTTTAGACAGAATGCTAATATTGCATGCTTAGTAGACTATAGTGTTGTA
This sequence comes from Callimico goeldii, assembly GCA_963573925.1. NCBI lineage: Eukaryota > Metazoa > Chordata > Mammalia > Primates > Cebidae > Callimico > Callimico goeldii. The sequence goes on along the minus strand of CAUYOR010145894.1, from coordinate 56,534 downwards.
TAAACACAACTTTTATATGCGCTGGGAAACCAGAGAATCATCCAGTTATTTCAGTTCCTTAAAGTGACACTCACTTTACTGTAATGGTCTGGAACCGAACTTGCAATATTTCTGAGGTATTCTTACACCAAAAGAATTTGCTTTTCTTTCTTTTTTTCTTTTTAAAAAAAGGAAGTGGTTGCCTCTGGGGAAGGATAATTTGAGTGGGTGGGTAGAGGGGCAGGGCACTTTCGGTTTTTATACTAAGCCTTGGGGATTATTTCACTTCTTAGATTACATGCACATGCAACTTTTTTCTATGATCATTTAAATTTTAAAATTCATGCATAATAATTACACCTATTTGTTAGATATATGTGATAGTTTAGTACATGTATACAACATGTAATGATCAGGATGACTGGAATAGCCATGACCTAAAACGTGTCATTTCTTTGTGTTGAAATCATTCAAACACAGCTGTTTTTAGATATTTAACAAGTTATTGTTAACTGTAGTTCACTCTAGTAATTTTGCATTCATCCACCAACTTCTTCCCAGCCCCCTCTCCCCTGCCCTTACCGCCAGCCTCTGATAATTACTATTCTACTTTCTATGAGGTCAACTGCTTTAGCTCCCACATATGAGTGAGATCATGCAGTATTTGTCTTCCTGTGCCTGGCTTATTTCACTTCACATAACGACCTCCAGTTCCATCCATGTTGCTACAGATGATAGGATTTCATTCTTTTACATAAACAAATTGTATTCCATTGTATATACCACGTTTCCTTATCCTTTCATCTGTTGATGGACGTAGGTTGATTCCGTCTCTTGGCTACTGGGAATAGTCAGTAAACATAGGAGTGCCAATATCTCTTCATCACACCAATCTCATTTCCTCTGGACATAATCCCAGTAGTGGGATTGCTGGATCGTGTGATACTTCTGGTTTTAGCTTTTTGCAGAACCTCCATGCTACTGTTTATGATGGCTGCAGTAATTTATATTCCTACCAACAATATGTAAGGGTTCCCCTTTCTCCCCATCCTTGACAGCACTTTTTGGTCTTTTTGAATAGCCACGTTAACGGAGGCAACACAGCATCTCGCTGTGGTTTCGATTTGCATTTTCCTGATGATCAGTAATGTGGAACGTGACTCATGGTTGGCCATTTGTATCCCTCTTTTGAGAAATGTCTATTCGAACCATTTGCCCACTTTTTTCCTTTTGTTTCCTTTGCTTAACTTAAAAATGATTGTTTGTCCTTTTTTGGTACTTTTAATTTTTTTCTTGTTTTTCTTTTCATATCACAGCCAAGTCCTACACTTGCTCCTTTTAATTGGATATCTGATTTTTACCACGTTATTTTAGTTCCTCATATATTCTGGTGTATATTAGTTTCCTGTTGGATGAACACCTGGCAGATGTCGTCATCCCGTTCCGTAGGTTATCTCTGCACTCTGTGATTGTTTGCTTTGCTGTGGGAAGGTTTTTTAGTTTTATGCAATGCTATTCGTCCACTTCTACTTTTGTCACCTGAGCTTTTGAGTCTTACCCCAGAATCTTTGTCCAGACCAATGTCCTGAAGGACTTCCTCTCTTTTCTTCGAGTCGTTCCATGTTTCAGGTCTTACACTTAAGTTTTTAATCCTTCTTGAGCTGCTTTTTGTACATGGTAGAAGACATCGGTGCAGTTTCATTCTTCTGCTATGGACATTCAGTCCTCCCAGCACCCTTTGTGGAGAGACAATTCTTTCTCCAATGTGTATTCTTTCCGCTTTCATAAAAAAAATCACTGGGCTGGAAATGCACATATTTAATTCTAGGTTCTCTATTCCATTGAGCACTGGGTCTGTTTTCACATCAGCGCCGTGCTGTTTCGGTCACTGCAGCTTTGGTTACTGTAGGATATTTGCATTCAGGTAATATGATACCTCCAGCTCCGTTCAGTTTGCTCAGGATTGCTTTGGCTATTTGGGGTCTTTGTGGTTTTAGAAGGATTTTAAGATTTTTTTTCCTATTTTTGTGAAAAATGTTATTAGCATTTTGATAGAGATTACATTGATTCTGTAGATCACTTTTGGAAGGAACTTTTTAACTATATTAATTCTTTCAAATTCTAACAAAATTAATTCCATGAACATGGAATATCTTGCAACCTTTTGTGTGTCCTCTTCAATTTCTTTGAACAGTGCTTTTTAGTTTTTATTATAGAAATCTTTTTCCTCTTTGGTTAAATTTCCTCCCAGGCATTTGTTTTCTCTAGCTATTGCAGACAGGATTGCTTTCTTGACTTTTTAATACTGCTCATTTTCGGCATATAGAAACATTACTGATTTCTGTATGTCGATTTTATATCCTGCGACTTTTACTAAATTTATCAGTTCTACCAGATTTTTGAGGCGTCTTTGGGTTTTTCTAAATATAACGTCATGTCACCTGCAAACAGGGACAATTTGACTTTCTCCTTTCTAATTTGTCTAATTCTTTCTCTTACCTAATTGCTCCGGCTAGGACTTCCAATACTGCGTTGAATAAACGTGGTGAAAGTGGGCATACTTTAAACTTTTCCCATTCGGTATGATCTTAGCTGAATGCACATTCAACCTGGATTAAAAACTAACTTAAAGAAAAGGTCTTGGCTGGGCGCGGTGGCTCACGCCTGTAATCCCAGCACTTTGGGAGGCCGAGGCGGGTGGATCACGAGGTCAAGAGATCGAGACCATCCTGGTCAACAAGGTGAAACCACGTCTGTACTAAAAATACAAAAATTATCTGGGCACGGTGGCGCGTGCCTGTAATCCCAGCTACTCAGGAGGCTGAGGCAGGAGAATTGCCTGAACCCAGGAGGTGGAGGTTGCGGTGAGCCGAGATCGTGCTATTGCACTCCACTCTGGGTAATAAGAGCGAAACTCCGTCTCAAAAAAAAAAAGAAAAGGTCTTATCATGAGCCATACACTTTTCAAAGGGACAGCTCAAATGGTGGCCTAGGGGAAGTTTGCCGTAGGCAGGGGAGGGAGACCCTTTCTTCCCATCCACACCTCGGGAGGAAGAAAAATGGGCCCAAGTGTCCCAGACACACGGGGAAGTCATAGTAGAGGAGGCAGTGGCTTGGGATGTGGGGCTGTGGCCCCTGACAGCTTCCGGAATCTCGGCCTCTCCTCCCCAGTTAGATCCTGATGGACGCCCTTGAGGGTGGGGCCGTGTTTTCCTCAGCCCTGGACACAGGCCTGGGCCAGCTGCTGCTGCTCAGCCCTGCATGGCTGGCTGACTTGGCCAGCTCTTGTGTTCCGTGGGGAACTTTGTTCTGATCCCTCCAGCAGATGTAACGCCAGTGATTGTTTTTTTCTACTTGAAGGCCACAGACAGGAGGGAGGGCCAAAACTCACTTGTATTCTGAGAAAAAGACGATGTTCTGGTCTCTCTACACCCAGTGTGGGAACAAACAACCCCTCAATATGGGGAGAGGCCAGAACCATGATCCCAGGCCCCATCTGTCTTCAGGCTTTGGGCTAATTTCCTCCAAATTACTGGCAAATTCTCCAGTTATGACGACAGCTGCGAATGCTTAGTATTTTTTTTGTTTGTCTTTAAATTTTTATTTACTTATTTATTTTAATTTTTGAGATGGAGACGTTCTCTGTCTTCCAGGCTGGAGTGCAATGGTGCCGTCTCAACTCACTGCAACCTCTGCCTCCTGGGTTCAAGCGATTCTCCTGCTTCAGCCTCCCAAGTAGCTGGGGTTACAGATACTCACCACTATGCCCGGCTAATTTTTGTATGTTTAGTAGAGATGGGGTTTCACCATGTTGGCCAGGCTGGTCTCAAACTCCTGACCTCAGGTGATCCACCTGCCTCGACCTCCCACAGTGCTGGGATAACAGGCGTGAGCCGCCGCGCCGGCCTGCAAAGGCTTTGTTTTCTCCCTTGAGCCCCATGGCCAGATATGCCAGGTCCAGTTTCCAGATCCCTACATCTGCCCTAAGCCCTGTGTGCCCAGGTGGTGACGGTGCTCCTGGGTGGTGAGGGGACTCGGAGGGGCTCACCATCTGCTTGGTTCTGCACTGGGCATTCTGCAGCCCGATGACCTTGCTTCCCAGAGTGGCATCCACAGCTGGGTGGCTTCGGTGTCACCCAAGACCTGTTTGGAGACACCAGTCAGCAGCTGCACCTCCACATCCACGGACTCAGAATCTGCCCAGAGCAGGCACCCAGGGGACGGGGGATCTGGGCACTCCGCACTGCGGGATTTAATTCTCACTCCAGTCACGCAGACTTGGGGTGTCACCTTCAGGGGAGAACACGGAGGCTCCGTGACTGGTCCACTCACCCAGCTGGCGAGCAGAGGGGCCACCTCCACCCATGGCCAGGGCTCAGGTTAGCTGCCAGCCCCAGGCCAGACTCGGCCTGTAATGATAGGCAAACATCACGCCAACGTCTGCGCCTCAGCTTCTTAAAGTGCTTCCAGAGGGGACTCCTGCATTTCACACAATTCTGAGATGCAGCCTTGCTTCAGGCCAAGACACAGGCCCGGGCACAGGCTGGGCTGGATCCCACTGGGGAAGTCAAGGATGGCCCTGACTGGTGGCTTCCAGCCCCGTGGAGAAGACAGGCAGTGGGTGGCCAAGGACAGGGGGAAACGTGTATTTTGAAGCAGCCCAGATGCAAGAGCCAGGGGTCTGTATGAATCTTGACTTCACCTCCTGATGGCTGTGGCGACAGGCAGGTTACCTGCCCTCTCCGTGCTCTGGGTTTCAATGGGAAAGTTGCTGGGAGTGTAAGAATGAGGTAGGTCACTATCTGCCAGGCTCTTCCAATGGAGCCTGGCACGGACCATGCACTTGAGTGCTCGATAAACAGATATTACAGAAAAAGAAGTTTGAGGCCAGGTTTAGCCTGAGGGGAAAGGAACAAGCAGTGGGGGCATCTAAACCCATAGGGCAGAGGAGATGGCCCAGGGAAGGCTTCCTGAGGAGGAGACCCCTAGGCTAGGACCACCTGGGAAGCGGGGAACAGGGATGACGGCCCCAGGCATGGAGAAAGGAGGCCAGAAGGCCACAGAGGATGGGGAGGGGATAACCTGGGGGGGCAGTGGCTGGGTCTCAGCAGTGGGGGAGAGATAGGGAAGGCAGGGCTGGCTGGACCCCAGGCACCTCAGTGGACAAGATACTAGGTTCTCAAAGTCAGCAATGCCACTCAAACCTTAGGGGCGGTGTTTCCCATGAGGAATTCATCAGTGCTTCCTTTGTCTTCTGGAATGAATAGAATGACAAACGTTGGTAAGAAGTAAAAGCCAGGCTTGGGTTTTGGCCTCTGAAGGCTGCGTCCTGGGCTCACCTCCAGATGCCCACGTGCAGATGTCTCCAGGACCAGGATCTCAGGGTTCTGGACTGGGCAGAGAGGGCTGTGCTGTGCTGTGGTTGTGATGTGGAGGCCACTGGCACGAGAAGCCACACACTGGAGCCACGTGTGGCCAGTGGCCCTGAGCCGGGTGACCTGAATGGGCCGTCCATGAAACAGGGGCAGGGGCTGGCAGCGAGCTTTCAGGAGCACAGCAACTGTGACTGTACCACGGCGGGCAGGCTTCTCCAGTGATTCCCCCAGACCTTCGCGGCAGGAGAGGTTTCCATTGCGGGGCTGAGGAAACCAACGCTCAGGGGCCCCGATCACTTGTCCCAGGTCACACAGCTTCAACAGCAGAGCTGGGGCTTGAGTCAGATCCATGTCAAGCTGGCTCCAGGGTCTCTCTCTGAGAAACTGTCGCTTCATCCTTCCGGTGGCTGAGGCTACACAGCCTTGGCCCAGTCATCACTCCTCTTTCACCTTGGCCACGTGCAACCCATCAGCAAGTCGTGAAGGCTCCACCTCCAGAAGGATCTGGAACCTTCTCACCACCACTGGCTCCTAGCCATAACCCGCAGGTGGGTCCTGCAGACACTGCCCTGTCTCTGCCCTTGCCACCCTCAGCTGTCCTATGTAGCTACTCGTTCACTTTGTGTTTTTGTTTTTGTTTTGTTTTGAGACAAAGTCTTGCTCTTGTTGCCCAGGCTGGAGTGCAGTGACATGATCTTGGCTCACCACAACCTCTGCCTCCCAGATTCAAGCAGTTCTTCTGCCTCAGCCGAGTAGCTGGGATTACAGGTGTGTGCCACCATGCCCAGCTAATTTTGTATTTTTAGTAGAAACACGGTTTCTCCATGTTGGTCAGGCTGGTCTCAAACTCCTAACCTCAGGTGATCCGCCCACCTCAGCCTGCCAAAGTGCTGGGATTACAGGTGTGAGCCAAGATGCCCAGCCTCGTTCCTTTTTTAAATCCTCCTCTTCCCAATAGAATGTAAGCTTCAGAAGAGCAGGGCTGTTTATCCTGCCCCCTGTGTGCACCCAGCCTGGACGGTGCCCAGAACAGGCAGGTGTGCAGTATGCATGCGCTGAGTGACTGCCTGGGTGGGGGACGAAGGGCACACGAAGGACACCCGACCTGATCTACCTTCCCACGCTGGAACAGGACTAGAGAGAAGGGGGCTGGGATGGAGGGAAGCCTGGAGGAGGAGCTGCTGACCTGGGGGATCAGGAGGACACCTGGAGGAGGTGAGCCAGCAATCTCTGTCACACTCAGAGACCCTCAGCACCCCTGACTGCCTTGCAAATTGGGTTCTGCAGAGGGCGGGGGTCTGCTGATTCACTGTCGTACCCCAGGAGTTGCAGGCACCCAATCCACGGAGGCCTTGTCCAACAAGTATTCAGTGGATGCTTGTCACATGTGTCTTTGCAGACCTGGAGAACCGCAGAGCCATGGCCTGCCCAACATCCTGTGAGAGAGTGTCCCTGGTACAGAGGCAGGCTCCCGGGGAGCAGAGATGGGTGGGGGCCGGTGTTGGGGAGTTGAGGGCACAAGTGCAGGTTGGTCTGGGAATAGCCCCTGGATGAGCAGAAGCTGGGAGGACAGTGATAGGAACAGTGCTGGGGTGGAGGAGACAGCCTCTGCAGAGGCACTGAGTGGGAGGCCCGCTGCCCCGCTTCCTGTAGCCGCCTCAGGGGGTTCTGGAAGACCTGGCCGGACCTGTTGCACAGAGAATTCCAGCCAGGGAGGGCCGGGCACTCACCAGCTGACCCGCTCCAGAGCAGCTGTTGGCACTGTCCGTGGGCCCCGCTGCGACCTGGCAGGGGGCCACTGGGGGTGAGTGGGGAACTGGGAGTGTCCAAATCCCATTCCGCCCTTGTGTTTTGGTTTGGGTGTGTGTGTGTGTTTAAGAAGAAACAGCTGCAAGGCCGAGAGAGGGGGGATGTTTTGAAGGAACTTCTGATGCTTATGAACTCAGGGCTGGCCACAGGGATCTCACATCCCGTGGGGCCAAGTCGCCTGGTCTGGGGTCAGAGGCAGAACCCGGCCGCCGCTGGGACAGCCCTGCCTCCTAGGCCTCAGGCCTAGGCCAGCAGAAACCCCTCCTTCCTTCTTCCTCTCCGACAAGCTTGCAGCCCTCCTGGCAGAGGGGCCGCAGACCCAGCACGCTCCGCAGGCGTTCCACACACTGCTGGCAGCCCAGCCCCTGGGCAAGCAGGGTCCCCGGACATAGGCACAGGATCCTGCCCAGGGATTTCTGTCTATGAGATTGCTTTGTGGGGCTGGCCCTCTGTGCCCTGGGGTCCCCCAGGCTGGACCCTCCTGCCTCACTCTGGTGGCAGCATGGCAGTGGCAGCAGGTATCCCCGTCTACTGAACACCAATACCAGCTGCGTCTGGCATGCCATCCAGTCCTCGAAGGAGCCCTGCTGTGTAGGGGAGGCTGTACCCAGTTTACAGACAAGAAAACTGAGACTCCAAAAGTCTCTGCCACTTGCTGGGGCACTGGAGTTGTGGCCAGAAACAGCAGCTGGACTGCAGGGAGCGCAGTGTCTGGAGCTGTCAGGGCAGGAGCGGGAATCCAGGTAAGGTCAGGAGGCCAGACTGAGAAGGACCATGAACGCCCTGTAATGACTGGGCACAGTGATGGCACGGCCGTGGCACTATGCCCTGGGCCAGCAGGGGGCAGCCTGCTTAGGACGCTGATTCAAAGGTGACACTGACTGAGGGCCTCCCTCAGCTCCATCCTCAAGCTGTCCCAGCCTGCCGGGAAACATACATGCAAGTTAAAACCACCCGCTGCATGAACATGCTCTGAAACAGTAATGGCTGGCACTGGGCGGGAGGGGGGCTGAGTTGGCAAGGTAGTTCCCAGGCTTAGCTATTGACTTCATAAATCAGGATAACAAGGTTGAAACAAACTTACATCACACACACACACACACACACACACACACACACACACACACACACTGAAGTTCAGGGATCTCACTCCAGGAATTCTGATTCTGGGAGTGTATTCTAAGGAAATAATCCCAAATCCATGGAGAAAGACGTATCCAGGTCGGCTGTCCACCCTTGCTGTGCCGTTTGTCATGGTGAGACTTGGAAAGCATCTTCACATCCAGTAGCGGGGGGTGATCAGCTGAGCGCTGGTGACCGCTGGTTTCATACATCACCGTTTAAAAAGACGTGAATGAGGACAACGCGGGGCCATGGGAAATACTTCCGCCCGAGGTCCGTGGAGGAAGTGAGAGGAAAAGGCGCCTGAGTGACAGGAGCATAACGATGTTCAGAAAAGTCACTCCAAAAACAAGTCTGGAAGGAAACACCCCAGAATGACAGCATTTGTTGTCTGAGGATGAGCAGGTTGGACCCTGAGAAATTCTTTCCCTCGATTTTAACATTTTATATGATGTATTTATTTTGTTTATGAGTTTATAAAGCAACCTTCATGGAGAGAAATGACCTCAGCTAGAAGACTAAAATCAAAGACCTTTGAGTTTCATGCCCTCACTAAGCAGATGGAGAAACTGAGGCACAGAGGGAGACAGGCACGCAGGCTCCACAGCAGAGAGGAGGATTCAGGCCTCTTAACACATGGTGGTGCTGTTCCTACCACAAGGACTGGGCCAGCAGCTGGGGATCCCGGAAAACACAGCCTTACCCCCAGGGGCCTGCCCAGGCAGGGATGGAGGTGGAGTGGGGGAGGGACTAGGAGACAGCCTCCCAAGGCAGCCTGGCCGTGAAGGGATGACTGCCCGAACATGATTTGCCTTGAGTTGGAATCGCTCCTCCACACCCTGCCCCGTGGACTTCAGGGGTTCAAGGCTCCATCTTGCAGTCCTTAGGTGGACAGAACACAAATGGGCTGAGTCCCTCTTTATAGAGGTGGTGTCAGCCTGGGCAGGGAAGGGGCATGGGTGGTGGAACCTTGAGTTCAAACAGAGGAGCTGGAAAAGGAGTTGGGCAGGCATTTCACTCACAAAGGAAAGTGTCCCACAGTCAGTCGACAGGAAGATGCTCCGCTCCGTCAGCCATCAGGGCACTCAGTTAAAACCCCCTCGAGGTCCTCCTGCACACCCGCCTGACAAGACGAAGTAAAACGGACGGAACAGACGGGTGGCGGTGAGATCCCGGGGTGGGGAGCAGGGGAGGGTGCAGCTGCTGGGAGGGGAACCGGGATGAGCACTTGGGAAAATCTTCCAAAAGTGGCAGGGTCCACTCGACATTCACAGACACAAAGACGCAGCAGATGAACGTGCAGCACACCTGCGGGTCCACCCAAAGACCGAGCGCTGGCAGATGGCAGCTCTGCTCCCAGCCGCGCCTCCCAGGAGAAGGGAGAAAGATGCTGCCTGCGTGCAGACACCAGAAGCAACACAGAGGAAGGGTCCGCGCCTGTACACCGCAGCAGGGCGAGCCTCACAGGCGCAACGCCAAGTGGAAGAAGGCAGACAGCACACACCTGTGCGCGCCCACATAGGTAAGGATGGAAATGGACCACCCTGGTCCATGCCGCGGGGGTCCTGCTGCAGTGGAACAGCCGCAAAAACGACAAAAGGGGGCTGGAGCATTGTGGTGTCGCGGGGTGGGTTCCTGCACACTGCTTGAGCTGAACCTGTGAGCGTCTTTCTGCCTGTGTACCCCACATGGAGGAGAGGGGTGGGAAGACAGTGAGCCTGGGAGATGGTGGGGGACGGCGGCAGGTGTGCATTGTGGGTCCAGGAACCGACACTGTGGCTTTTCTTCCACCCTTGGTGCCCTGTCCCCAGGAGAGGCACAGCAGATTCACCTCTGAGGCGGGCACTTGCCAGAACTTCCAGGTTCTCAGGCTGGTGTCAGCTTGGGCAGGAGCGGGAACTGGAAAGAGAGCTGGAGGTCGGGTGGGGTGGCCAAAAGTGGCCATCACGCCATCCTGATGAGTCCCTATGGGTCTAGCGACCATAACAAAAGTGGCTGGCTCGAGCTGTCTGCCAGCTCCACCTGAGGGGGCACAGAGGAGTGGACCCAGCAGTGAGGGTCAGTGGGGCATGGCCCGGGCGCAGGAGCCCAACGAGGCGGCAGGGAGAAGTCAGACCTCCCAGGGGTTCCCAACCCTCGAAGACCCCCTCCCACACGTACACCCTTTGGAGAAGTCATGTTCCTCTGCTCGCCACACAAAGGGCTTTGTGGCTAGCGGCAGAGTTTGCCACAGAAGTGGAGGCAGCCAGAGCTGCTGGTGAAGGAACAGGACTCCCTTCCTTCCCTCCCCACCATGCTGCCCGGCCCTGGTGAGGTTCGATACCCATGTGGGTGGATCACACCCCCACCTCTCTGCAACCGCCAGCCAGTCTGACCAGGAGCACAGTAAGGAAGGCGAGATTTAAAATGGCTTGAGATTCAAAACCAAGTTGGGCGGCTCCCCACGGCTAAGGTCACAGTGGTGAATCCACCTGCCACATGAAAGCTTAGGAAGAGAGGTTCTGCGGGCCTCTAGGAAGCCACTGGAGAAACAGCCTCCCAAACTCCTGCTGCGTCCGGGGAGCCCTCCCTCCCATGACATCACTCACAGTCACCTAAGAGGGCTTTAGGAAATCTTCTGGCTCTCCCATGGTTCTGTATGTGGGGAAACTGAGGCCCAGAAAGAGCCAGGAGCTTGCCTCCCATCACACAGCAAACACCTGGGCCCGGCCCTGCATCCAGTGCCCCCTGCCACTGAGAGAGTTCTGAAGATATGTGTGCTCAGCACATGCCACAGCAAAGTGCAGGGCGGGCTGGCGGGTGACGCAGCATGCGTGTCACAGCCGGGACGTGTTTTCAGGACCATCCTCTAAACAGCGCCCCCACATGTGGCAGCTGAAGGGGTTAACAGGCTGCCCAGTGGGGGGTACAGAGCCTGGGTGATGGCTGAAGGGGCACACAGGCTGCCCAGGGGAGGCAGGGAAGTCACTGGAGGAGCTGCCAGAGTTTGCCAGGAGGCCTCTCCTCCCAGGATGCTTCCCCGGGAGGCCTGCGCTTCCTCAGAAGCCGGGCCCTGCTGATGCCATGCACACCTCCCTGCAAGAGGGACTGACTCACTGCATACTGTGGCCTCACAGGGGCTCCAAAGAACCACCCACTGTGTCCTGTGGCAGCGGGTGTCACTTCCCTGGTATCTCCATGGACTCACACACCACCCAGATCTCTGCCATAAAGGAGGGTGAGGCTCCGCACAGCCAGGATGGACCAGCCTGCCGTGGAGAGGCTGAGGCTGCAGGCTGGACAGCTCACCCTGCCCATGGGGATGGCTGTGGCAGCCACGTATCTGGAGCCCCAGGAATCCATGCAAGGACTTTAGGAATTCAGCCTGAGGAACCTTCGACAGGAAATGTTCCCAGGGCCCCTCAAAGTGGGAGGAGCTCTGAGGGAATGGTGAGGTCCCTGGGGCAGCAGGCCTGGCTACCCATCTGAAGGTCAGTCATGTATCTGTGTTTCTTGCAGGCTACTCCAGAGACCACCTGGCTGGAGGGGAAGAGCTGCTGAGTGCAGCTGTGCAGGCCGGGCACTGCGCAGTCGAGGGAGTCCTGCACGTGAGTGACCTCCCACGGCATCAGACGCAGGGGCTCTGCTAGGTCTGGAAAACGCCAAGCAAGCACGGTGGTGACAGTGCATTGCATACCTCGCCTGGCACTGCCTCAGGTTCCCCCGCCCCCTGAGAGCCAGGCAGCGGGAGGTGAGGGGCCGTGGGCAGCAGTGTCTCAGGAGGCTGGCCCTCTGCTGGGGAGTTCAAACACAGTGTACCCGGTGGCACCCCCATTACTAGCAGGTTCAGAGCCCAGCACATCGCAAATGCTTAGTAGGTATTTTCTGGACAAATGGCTCATTGTGAAAGGGGCTGGATGGTGGCGGGCAAGCCTCTGGGTGGTCCAGGTGATAAGCTGGGGATGCTCTGGGTGTATATGGAAGTGGAACCGGAAGGGAAGAGAGCACTGGATGGAGGTGCTGGGATGGGCAGGATGGACGGGATGGGTGGATAGACGTGGCGGAGGGTCGGGGGGATGAGCAGTGAACACTGGGTTAAAATTGGGGAAGAGTTTGGGGAAGATCAGGGAGGCGGGGAAGGGCTGGAAGGCTGGAGCTGAGGGACGGTGGTCACCCCAGCCCTCTAGTGCCTCTGAAGCTCCTTATCCTAGAGTTTCAAGGTCACTTCAGGCAAGTGTGGAACCCAGGTGGGGGCTGGAGTCGGTGGAAACCAGCCTTGCCTTGGACCGCATCAGGGAAAGGAAATCGCTCCCCGGCGGCCAACCTGTGGGGCCGTCTCCAGCCCGGCTTCAGGAAGACAGTGAGCAAACACAGACCAGACTGGGCTGAGGCCAGGAGCTGGGCAGGGAGCCGCACCAGCCTCATGCTGTTCCCACAAAGGGCTCCTGTTCCCTGGGCTGGGAGGGTGTCACAGCTTCCTGAGCAGTGTCGTCTCGGCTCCCAGAACTCCTGGTAGGTGAGCCAGGCAGGCCTGGGATGGGACGCCTGGACTGGGGGTCGGGGAGCAGCATCCTCAGAGCTGACATCCTCCTGTGCAGACAGGGAAACTGAGGCAGGGCCTGAAACCGAGGGCCCTACAGAGAGGCCACCAGAACTGCAAGCCTCCGCCTTTCCACCCCGTGCACTTTCTGTGATGGTTAGGGTTAGGGCTGGGGTTAGGGTTAGTGTTGGGGTTAGGGTTCGGGTAAGCTCACCTCACTGCAGAGTCAGAGAGCACACCCTGGTGGGGGAGCCGCCAGCTGCTGCCCATTTCTATGCAGGTCCTGGTGAGGGTGGACCGCCCCAAGCCCACCTGAATCTGTTCCTTGACGTGCTCCTTAGATTGAGGCATTTTTTTCCTTTTCTTTTTCTTTGAGACGGAGTCTCGCTCTGTCGCCAGGCTGGACTGCAGTGGCATGACTCAGCTCACCGAAATCTCCGCCTCCCGGGTTCAAGGATTCCCCTGCCTCAGCCTCTGGAGTAGCTGGGACTACAAGCATGCACCACCACGCCCAGCTAATTTTTTGTATTTTTAGTAGAGACTGGGGTTTCACCATGTTGGCCAGGATGGTCTCAAACTCCTGACCTTGTGATTCGCCTGCTTTGGCCTCCCAAAGTGCTGGGATTAAAGGCATGAGCCACACTGCACCTGGCAGATTGAGTCTTTAGAACCCTGGCTGCCCCAAGTACTCAGAATCAGAAAGAACCCTCCAGCTGAGACCTGTGATACCAGGTGTCCATTCCCTGGGCACCTCCATGGACTCAGCCCCATCTCAGAAGCAAGGGCAGAGGGAAGGAACCTTCTAGAAGGAGGAGTTTGCTGCGGAACATTCAGAGCCCACAGCACTAGGTCGCCTCCATGCCTCATGTCTGTGGTTCTCTGCAGCACATGGCGGGCACGGCACCCCTTCTCACATGTAGAGTGTCAGCCCCTACCCCATGCCCAGTGCCCAGTCCCATGGGAGCTCCTCGTTTGGGGCAGAGACCAGGGCAGAGGCAGCGAGGGCTCCTCTCCTCCCTCACTCAGGGGCTACAGGCTGGTCACTTGAGCTCTCTGGAAATCAGTCTCCCCATCTGGAACACGGAGCTCATTTCTACCTAGTGATGGGCGTGAGGGGACGGCATCAGATAATGTGCACAAACGACCCTGTAGAGTATAAGTCACTTGCAGTTTCTCTCCAGCGACACTTGGAGCCTGGTCAGCTTCTGTCTGTGTCCCAGCTCCCAATCTCCTATGCCCCATCCTTGCTGGAGGGTGGGCTCTGAGGGCTGGAGGCGGGTGGGAGAGGAAGTGAGACGGCGGCACCTGGCTTCTGCATCGGGCCCCGATGGTGCCCTGGTCCTCCCAGCCTCGCACGTGCCTCCCTCTCCACAGCTTCCTTGAACACCCTCATCATCCAGCACCTCGGAACCTTGTGAGTTTTCCCACGGGAGGTGACAGCCTGGACCAGAAGTTGAAACCTGGCCGCAGGGTGTGGTGCGCCCCACTGTCAGCAGGACCTCAGATGAGCCACCAAGCCTCTCTCTGCCTCAGTTTCCTCATCTAAAATGGGTGGAATCGGCTGGGCGTGGTGGCTCACACCTGTAATCCCAACACTTTCGGAGGCTGAGGTGGGTGATCATTTGAGGTCAGGCGTTCAAGACCAGCCTGGCCAACATGGTGAAACCCTGTCACTACAAAAAAAATGCAAAAATTGGCTGGGTATGCTGGTGGGTGCCTCTAATCCCAGCTACTCGGGAGGCTGAGGCAGGAGAATCACTTGAGCCTGAATGACAGCTGAGATCACAGCACCACATTCCAGCCTGGGCCACAGAGCAAGAAAAAAAAACAATAATAAAAAAGATAAAATGGGTGGAATCACCTGGTCCCTGGCTGGGCTCACAGAAATCCCACAGAGAGTGAGCGCTTACGAGTTTCCCAGGGCTGCCGTAGTGGGGTTCCACAGATGGGGTGCTGGAACAGCGGACATTTTCTCCCAGCCCTGGAGGCTGAGCTCTGAAGGCGCTGGCAGGGCCGGTTTCTCCCGAGGCCTCTCTTCTCCCCGAGTCCTCACCTGGGCATCCCTCTGTGTCTGTGTCCTCATCTCTTGTAAGAATACCAGTCAGACTGCATTAGAGCCCACCCTCATGCCTTCACCTCACCTTAATCACCTCTTAAAAGCCCTGTCTCCAAACATGGTCCTATTCTGAGGTCCTGGGGTCAGGGCTTCAGCACATACATTGAGGGGGATGAAGTTCAGCCCGTAACATCTTGTGTGGTCATCGCTCCAGGGAGGGCCGTGAGGAGCCAGGACGTGGCACGAGTGTTGTTTGCAAAGGCAGACCCAGGACCTTCAGGGTCTTTCGCTGACCTCCTCTCCCTTAGGAGAGGCCGAGGCCATTTCCTCCCTGGAGTGGCTTCTTCCATGCTGACCTCACTTCTGGAGGGGCAGGAGGAACTCGCTTGCATTTCTGAAGCGCATCCCTTGCACATGTCACCCAGAGGCCAGGACCCCATGCAGGGTGCCAGGGGCTGAGGACGGCGCGCAGACACCCTCTGGCAGCTTCGGAGTCTTCGGTGCTCCGTTATTTTCTGCGGGATTCCTATTGGGAATAGAAATGCATACCTTAAAAACCTCCTCGGTTACTGTACCTGGCGAGTGAGGATCTCTGGAAGGAGCATTCGCTCGTTTCATAGGACTGGAGGGGAGCCGCAGCTTCTTGCTTTCTTTCTTTTCCTGGTGATGATTTCTAAAGAATTTAAACTGCAGTGATACTGCAAGAGGAAGAGTGGATGTTTCCCTGGCTGGCGGACTCCATCTGGCTGTGGCATCCTGCAGTGATTTCTGCGGCTGCCCACACATCCTGCCTGGCGTAGAGGAGGCTCCGTCCAAGTTCCTCTGCTCACCACTGACCTCAGCTGAGCGCTTCATGGGAGGGTTCAGTGAGGGGCACAGCAAGGAGATGCCCGTCCCTAATCAGGGGGACAGAGGGGAGCTGGCCCCTCACACACAGTGTGTGGCGACCGCAGTGGATGGGGCTAGCCAGGAGCGGAGAAGCTGCAGCCTGATGCAGGACTGGCAGAGAGGGGTGGGTGGCACTGGGGGCCAAGCGACAGCACAATACCCCAGGTCAGGGGAACAGCAGATCCCTCATCTCCTGTGCGGAGGGCAGCGACCCACTGGTTGGTGGGGCGAGGCCACGCCTGGAGTGTGGCACCGGTGCCGTGGCCATCATGCCCTCCTTCCCGCCGCACCATCTCCACCTGCCCAGTTCATTCCTTTAATTCATTAGTTCACATCTTCATCATCCCCCAGCCTGCACCGGGGCTTGCCGAGTGCTTTGCCAGTGTCTGTGTGCGGCCCTGTGCCGGGAGCTGGAGACATGGACCCTCCACACCTGGGCCCTGGGCTCTGCCAGCTTCCAGGCCGCTGAGAGGAGTGGCCAGGTGCTGGTCAGCGTGTCCTGAGGGCCAGCCAATGGTGACAGAGGCACACCAAGCGATTCCTTCTGGAGACCAGGCCACAGCTGGGCCGGAAGGTGACAGGCTCCTGTGACCCTGATGCCAGGGGGAACTCGAGCGAGGCTGCTGGTCAGGGACATGGGGAGAGTGGGGAGAGCACAGAGGGGACAGGCCCCACAGCCTCCTGGTTTGGGAAGGCCTGGATGGCCTGGTGTGGGGGTGGTGTTCACACAGATATGAAGACCAGGCTCTGCAGGGGCCAGGCCTTCTGTGCAGGCCGGGGATTCGCAGACAAGGGCCCACCCAGAGCTCACGCTGGATCCTGAGAAAGACCCACACTGAGGAGGGAGAACTGGAGGCCAAGAGCAGAGCCGGCCTGGGCACACTCGGGCAAGGGCACGGAGCACACAGGGCAGGACACTTGTCCTTACCTCGACAGCTTTGCCAGCGCACAGAGGGCCCCTCCCCTGCCCCAGGGACACTGACCACCCCCCTTTCCTCCCCAGAATTCAGGCCAGTGAAGAGGCAGAGGACCTGAGACTGCGTGCATCAGAACTGTCCAGGGTACAGGAAGGAATGCCGCTTCCTGGCCCAGCACCTAGGGTCTGGTCTAGCCATGGCCCTTCGCTGTGCCCAGGACTGCCAGAGACTGTCACATAGAGTAGCTGAACCTACTCTTATGACCCTGGAAGGCAGGGAGTTCTACAACCTTTACAAAGGAGGAAACCGATTTAGAAAGGTCAAGAAACGTTCCCAAGGTTTCACAGCAAATGACAAAGTGGAGGTTTGAACCTGGGCCTGAGTCCCGAGCCTGTCCGCTTCACGCGCTGCCGTGCCTCGTCCCAAGGGCTGGCAGAAAGGACATCGCCAGGGTCTTGGAGGGTGACGACAGAGGAAAATGTTCCTCAAAATTGATTTTGTTTTTAGAAGCCTTGCTCTGGAGCAAAGAGAAAAACAATTGAAGAGATGTCGAGATTTTCTGGCAAACAGACCTCGCCTCTGAGAAGACACATCAGGGAGAGTGCGTGGCAGCGGCGCGGCTCTCAGGCTGTTTTCATTCCCAAGAGCTCGGCCCTGTAAGACTAGACGTGTGTTTTCTCTTACAAAGCAAACAGTTCAGCACAATGTGGGCCTCCTTGCTCGAAGGAATTCAAATGGGGCTTGTGGACCACATAAAAGGTGGAGCAACCTTGCTCCCAAGTCAGTGCAGTGGCTGGGGACAGAGCCGCCAGGGCCTGGGAGAGCCCCCGGTCTACCTCCTAGGCACGGATATAAATGGAGGGGTGGGTGGCGAAAGGGCCCTCCACAAGTCACTGCACATTTTCCCTTCCCTGTACAACATGGGGTTCTCCCTCATCACCGCGGAGCTGGGGACATCCTCCTCCAAGCGTTGCGAAGCAAACCGGGCCACTTCTGGGCAGCTGCTGGCCAGGCTGGTGGAATGGAGGTGAGCTGAGGTCAGTCCTTGCACAGAATGGGAATGGGTGGGCGGGGCATTCCTGGAAGCCACAGGAGCACCAGGTTCTGGGTTCTCACGCAGCGCTGCACGGACCTCCCGGATTGAGGATCAGAGCTGAGAGCCCGAGGAAAACCTTCTGAAATCAGCCATATGACAGCAAGTGATCCCGGAGGGGAATGCAAAGGAGAACCCAGACTGCCAGGACCACGGTACAGGACGCCCAGTGCAGGCGCGTCTTCCCCTCCCTACATGGAGAGCAGAGGCTCCCGCAGGGACACAGGTGAGCCACCCAGTTGGGCTCCTCTGCAGGTGGCTGGGGGGCCAAGCAGTCCCCACCATGGCCAATGCTGGGGCTCTGTGATGGGCATTGTCACACCCCGCACAGCCGCCTCGAGCAATTAGGAGGTGGCTCCCACACCAGGAAGGGCACCCCAAGGTTCCTAGGTCTGGTTAGAGAGACAGGATGCTCACAGGGCAGGCAAGGCGCCTGCACTGCCCACAGATAGGCAGCAGGTCCAGACGGAAGCCTGGGCTCCCTCGAACTGTGGCCCCAGGGCTCAGGAGAGCCACCCAGGGTGGACAGAGTCCCATCTGTGAATGCCCACCTTGCACCGTAGGGGGGCCCAAGTGTTCTGTCCTGGTGTTTATACCCTGGGCACCTCTGGGCTCACTGAGCAGACACATTGCAGAATATCCTTTCTAGGATGACAGAGGCCACGCTCTGGGCTGTTCGGGTCATTTCCTTCTCTTCCCAGTGTGTTGCATTCAGTCGATTCTGCAGGAGAATTTCAAGCGAGAGGGAAGAGCTGCTGTCCGTCCGGGACCCTGTCCTACTCCAGCCACAGCCTGTAGCTGTGTTTCCACTGTGGTCCGTGACTCCCATGGCATGCCTGCTCCATAGGGTGGTCTCTGCCTTATCATGGTGACAACATGGCTGAGGCCGCCTGAAGCTACTCAGTGGCCATGGCAACATCCCCCAGAAGCAAGGCCACTCCTGTCCCAACATCCCCAGGCATCTTTAAGACTCAACCCAACAGGACCCTTGGCCTTGTCACTGAGCCAGTCCCTGGAGCCAAGGGGATGGAAGGCACTGAGGTGCTTCAGCCAAGGTGGGCTAGGGCCAGTGCCAGGGCGGGGCAGCTTCCTGAGGCTCGGGGCTGTCACATCAGGGAGAAAGCTGGACAGAACTGGGGTTCTATTCATGAGGAGGAAGGATTGGAAGCTGGACAGGAAGCCCACAGGGTCCACCACACAAGGAGGGAAGCCAAAACCCCGACTTCCAGTGGACCCATGGCTGGGGCACGCTTCTGATGGGACTATGCCCCACAGGACCCACAGAAAGCCTGGGAAGTGTCTTAGTAAAAGTCCCACATGAACGAAGCCAAGCAGGAAGGCAGCTTCTTGTGACATGAATACATGTAAAGAGATGGTCCTACGATACATGCTGTCCCCACATGTGCTGTGTGTAGCTATGTGCTCACTAAATGCTGGTCAGATGGACACTCCCTGCTGCCAGCAGCCCAGGGCCTGGAACCACCTGAAACCTGAGGGTGGGGTGGATACACAATGGTGGGGGAATGTGATTGGTCCTTGGGCTGAGCTGTCAGAAGTTCATCCAAAGCAAGTTTTTCCATGGCTCCACCACCATGGAGATCCTTAGCGACAACAGCCGTAAAGACCTCAACCCCAAGATATTTCTGGGCTTTTTAAAATTGTATTTTAGGTTTTGGGGTACATGTGAAGAACATGCAAGATTGTTGCATAGGTACACACATGGCAGTGGGCTTTGCTGCCTTCCTCCCCATCACCTGCATCTGGCATTTCTCCCCATGCTCTCTCTCCCCTTTCTGGGCTTTCACAGATGATTTTTCTCTTCTTCATTCACCTGTGGTTGAGATATCTCCGCACGCATGCATCCCAGCTGGCCCCGCTGATTTTTATCTTCTTCATCTGCCTATGGTTTGGGGATGTCTCCGCACGCATGCATCCCAGCTAGCCCCGTGTAGCCGCGGGAAGCTCACTCCACATTTATGCTCAGAGTGAGACGCTTCTCCCATTCTGCAGGGATCTCCCTTTGGTGACTCCCAGAGATTTCTGGCCATGGGTACAGCCACGGGCACACACTTGTGTCCAGTGCCAAGCGAGACTGTCTTTCCAGTCCACGCTCTGCAGGGCATCAAACTAATGTGAATGCCAAAGGCATTCCTGTAATGGCAGACAGACTCCAGGCAATGTTGCCCTAGCATGGTGTTGAGGATTGTTCTGGCAGGGCTGGCCAGCAGATGTCATTAGACAGGAAAGTTAAATGACTGATAAAAGTTTTGGAAGGTATATATTAGCCTGTTCTCATGCTGCTATAAAGAACTGCCCAAGATTGGGTAGATTATAAAGGAAAAAAGTTTAATTGGCTCACAGTGTAGCATGGCTGGGGGGGGCCTCAGGACACTTACAACCATGGTGGAAGGGCAAGCAAACACGTCCTTCTTCACACGATGGCAGGAAGGAGAGGTGCCAATTAAAAGGAGGAAAGCCTCTTATAAAACTATCAGATCTCATGAGAATCACTCACTATCACAAGAACAGCATGGAGGCAGCCACCCCATGATTCAATTACCTCCCACCAGGTCCCTCCCATGACTTGTGGGGATTATGGGAACTACAATCCAAGGTGAGATTTGGGTGGGCACACAGCCAAACCGTATCAGAAGGGTAAGAGTAAACCATCACTATCTGCCAATGATAGAAAAGGAAAACCAAAGGCAATCAATGAAAATCTGTAATAATTAAAATAAGGTTTCAATAAGGTGACCAAAATAAACACGTAAAAATACACAGCTGTTTATTAAAAACAGCTCGAAGAAGTCGTCTTAGATGGGAAAACCACTTACCATGAAGATACAGATTCTCCCGATGTGAATCTAAAAGTTAAACAAATCCTCCAGACGAACTCCAGGGAACATTCTTTAATATGGGGGTGGGAGAATGCCCAGACTTGAAAAATAACACCAAAGTTCGCATCCGTAAGACATTTTTGGAAAAGATGAGAGAGGAGGCTTTATTTGCTCCAACAGATATTAAAAGTATGAGAACCACCAAAATGAAAACAGCAGAAGCTGATGTGAGAAACGACAGTAAATTAAACAGTGCAGACGTAGGTCCCGCGACAATGATTTTAGCACTCCATACAGGTGGCGTTCCAGTCAGCGCATGAGTCAGTGGGCAAAGCACTTCAGATCCTTGCCTCACACCACACCTCAAATACATTCCCAGTCAATTAAACACTGAAACACACTCAGACAAAAAGAGATGAAAATGTAAATAATCTTGGTGTGGGAAAGGACTTTCCAAGCATGACCTCAAAGGCTGGAGCATAAGAGTCTTTGTTTTAAAATGTGCATGCACTTCTGATTTTAAAATGTAAACTTTAGCAGGTTACATCAAAAAGAAAAAAAATACAGTTAAATGGCAAATGAGAAATAGAGATTTACAGTGAATACATTATAGGTTTGCTGTTCTTAATATGTAAAAACATTTTGCAAGTCAACAAAATATTTTCAAAACTACATGCTTTATTAGATAGAGAGCAAGAATGGCAGTTATCACAGCAGAACAAATATAAACAGGCTTCAAGCACAAGGGAAGGCATGTTTGGCCACAGGAAGGGCATAAAGAGGAAGTCTGTACAGAAGACACCAATTTTATGTTCCCATTAGGTTGGTAACAGGCAGGGAACGAGCAAGCCACCACTGGCAAAACTCCTACATTCTAGAGGGAATGAAGACTTCCTGTTGAAAACACTGAGACGAGGAGACTTACCAAGTGCTGTCTGCAGTCTGGGCTCTGTTGCTTTCATGTACTAACTCATTTTAGTGCCAAAATCAGCAGGATGAGGGAGATTCTCTTACGCATTTCATCCTTGAGGGAAGTCCCACATCCAAGAGATGGTGCAGTTGGTGTCTGCCCAGGAGCCTGCCCTAGACTCTGCTCTCTCATCCCTACCTGCACTGCTGTCTCTCACCCTGGTGGAATCAGAAGTCCCTTCTGTGCAGAGCATGTCTCAGCAAGCCACTGGGACCAATACATGCCCAGTGATGCATGTGCACAAATGGCCACCACAGAGCAGAAGTCCTGAACTCTCCATCTCTCAGGAGGAAGTCTGCTAATCTTTTACGCTCATGTTACTTGACTGGGAAAATGGCTGTGACACGGTGTTAAGTGGGAAAAGATGTCCAGAGTATGAGCCATTTCTGATAGGAAAACCACACACATGTACACAGGGGAAGAAAGTGTGCAGAATGGTGCACGCTAACAAGTTCCCGGCAGGCAACGGGAATAAGAACGGTGCACGCTAACATGATTCCAGCAGGTAAGAGGAAGGAAGGGTAAAGAAGGCTGCAGCTCACATGATCCCGGCAGGCAAGAGGGAGAAAGGGTGCAGGATGGTGCACGCTAACATGTTCCCGGCAGGTGAGGGGAAGACAGTGTGCGGAACAGGTGTAGGCTAACATGCTCCAGCAGGTGTGGAGAAAGCAGTGAGCAGACAGTGCACACTAACATGATCCCAGTAGGTGTGGGGAAAGCAGTGAGCAGACAGTGCACACTAACATGATCCCAGTAGGTGAGAGGAAGGAAGTGAGCAGGACGACGCCGGCTAACATCATCTCAGTAGGTGAGAGGAAGGATGTGCACAAAACAACGCATCTGTTCCTCTCACCTGCTCCCGGCAGGTGACGGGGGCCAGGAGACGGGGCCAGGAGACGGGGGGTCCTCGAGGGAGGACTTCGGGCAGGAACAAGTCACTGTCGATGTCCACTTGCGTGCAAGGCGGAGCAACACTGGCACGAACCAAGGAGTACAAGGAATCAAATTCTCTGCCCCTGCAGCCCAAACGTAAATCAATGAGAAATGAGAGACAGCTATTTCTCCATGTGGAGTTATAAGTGATATCGATTTTCTTCTTTAAATTTTTCTACGTTACCAAAATAGTACCTAACAGTTACATGTTAGTTTTACAATCAAAAAAAGAGTGGCAGAAAGTAATGACATTAAACTGAATGTTTTTATTCCAATTATTCAAGTTTTACTGTAGTGTTTTCAAATGTTTTATTTTCAAAATGACTGTAGAAAAATGTAGTTTCTAGAATGTAATGGTTACACTTTAACTTACTCTACTCTTGCAGTGGGGGAACAGCCTTGGGAAGGAGGAGGAACTGTGCGTGGGGGCTGCACCCTTGCAGTGCGTGGCCTGGACACGGCCCAAAAGCCCCCCATTGCCTACAGATGACGCGTTCACACTGATTAGCACGCATGCCCACCAAATCCTGCTGTAAAGCAAACTGAAATTCCAAGTTCTGCAGCTGACTGAGTGGGACCCCCCTTTCAGCCAAGAGGACCCAAAGAAACCATATCAGGCCATGATGGGAAGGAGGGTTGGGCATCCCTCATTATACCCACCTCCCTTTGGAATTTAGACACAGCTGACCAACATGAAAATGAAAACAGATCCTAGACTGACAAAAAACAGACTCTTTGTAGCAATAAGACACCCAGTCCAAGCGGACTCTGGGATAGTATCACATGACAGATAGCAGCCCTGAAGGAAATCAAAGTATTTTACCCCAAAATAGATTTCCTTGACATATTTTGAAATGGCCCTTGCAAAGCTATCTCTGGTGGGGGAAATCTGCATTCTGCTGAGAATTTCCTTCCCTTATTAGGCTTTTTCTGGAGAGTCTGACACCTTTTAAGGTCCTGGAAGAGACATGCACATCTATTCTCTCTGAAGCCTGCTAACTGGAGGTTTCATCCACAAAACAAAAACCTTGGCTTCCACAACCACCCTCCCCCGACCTTAACTCAAACCGACTTCAAACTCTTTAGACAAAGCTTAACTCTTTCACCCCACTGCCAATCAGGAAATCTTTGAATGTACCTGTCAGAGGCCCATGAATCAGGGCAACTCCATCTTGACGAGCAACTGGGTAAAATGAGGCTGAAACCTACTGGGCTGCATTCCCAGATGGTTAGGTGTTCTAGGTCACAGGATGAGACAGGAGGTCAGCACGAGATACAGGTCATAAAGACCAGGCTGCAGTAAACAAGCTGGCTAAATCCCACCACAACCAAGATGGCAGCAAGAGTGACCTCTGGCCGTCCTCACTGCTACACTCCCACCAGCGCCATGACAGTTTACAAATGCCGTGGCAACGTCAGGACATTACCCTATATGGTCCAAAAAGGGGAGGCATGAATAATCCACACTGATTAGCATATCATCAAGAAATAACCATACAAATGGGCACCCAGCAGCCCTCAGGGCTGCTCTGTCTATGGAGTAGTTATGCTTTATTCCTTTACTTTGTTAAATAAACTTGCTTTCACTTTATGGACTCACCCTGAATTCCTTCTTGCATGAGATCCAAGAACTCTTTCTTGGGGTCTGGATTGGGACACCTTTCTTATGACATCTTTCTGGCGACCACGGAAAGGACTATAGAGTGAAAATCCCTGACCCAAAGGTTTACTTCGGGTAAGTGGTGGGGCCTCCTGTAACATCCTTCTGGTCACCATGGAAGTGACTCTAGTGTGGAAACCCCCAACCCAAAGGCTAACTTTGGGTAAGCGGCAGGGTCTGGAACACCTTTCTGGTGGACCACAGAAGCGACGATACCGAGGAGACCCCTCCCCCTAAAGGAAGTAGACTGCAGCGCTGATTGGTCGATTTCAGGTAAGTACTGGGTACCCGGGTAAAGGATGGGATTGGTTAGAGACCCAGCTTAGGGGAGTCACAGTCTCTCCTAAGACAGAGTGGATTAGAGGCCCCTCTTCAGAAAAGGTAAGGACACTTGACCGACCTCGGGTTAGAGGCCCCTCTCAGGAAGGTCCCTCTAGGTAAAGTCCCTTTTGGCTAAGAACAGGTTTGGCACCATGCTAGTCTCTTTGGATTAATCTGCGCTGCACTCTTTGCTGACGACTGTGGGTGACAGGGTTGGCAGGTACAGGATCGTGGGACATGGGGAGCTTTTTCCTCCCTAAAAGGGGAAATTTTGAGAGCATCATGATGGGACTGCTGGAAAAGATCCCTTCATGACTGACAAGCAGCCACCTGTACTTTTCAGTGTCGCTGCAATGGGTGGGCCTTTCTCTGACCTCCCCGAGTACCTCACCTTCCCCATCCTGCCTCAGGCAATGCTTTTCTCTTCCTGTGCGAACTGGTTGAATAAATGGTAAAAATCATTGTTTATCTCCTGTAAAGTTTTGATTAAAGGAAGAAAGGATTTGTGAGGCTAGTCTTAAGCTGTAGCCAACCTGGTCTGGTGTGCTTTGTATGTCTTTCTGTATTGTTCTGTCATAAAGAGGAGTACCTTAGGATAGAGCATGGACTTAGGACACATGTAAGTCCTCTCTTCAAGACGGCCCGGCAAACTGGTCAGTTACAAACTTTGCTGTAGGTCCCTGAAAATACTGGATAAGGTTTCCTTCTTGTGTTGTATGTTCTTGGGAGCTTGACCTTGTAACCATGTGGCCATGCTTTCTCTTTTCACAATGGTGGCCCAGGTTCAGGGTTCAGTTCCTGGCTTGGAAAATAAGTGTTTTGTCTTCTATGTAAAGATTTATATGTGTTATGTGCATGATTTTACATATGAAAGAGCTTTAACTGATTGGTTTAAAAATAAGTGCTTAAATATTTTGTCAGAAAAGTAAAAAGTATAATGCCTTTTGGTTCACGTGACTTAAGTCATCTTTGGGAAATAAAGATTTCCCCAAGAAAACTGCTTCTTTGACTTTTAAAAATTATTCAGTTTCCTACTTTGCAGCATTAGATTCTAGATAAGTCTGGGGCATGTGGAGTTAGCCATGCCCCTAGCTCTGCTGGAGCCAGCCCTTATCTGCACTTCTGCCTGGTGAGTCCTAGGCTTAGGTTCCACACCTGCTATACAATTAGAATCCCCAACTTACCAAGTCTTTCACCAAGAATAAAAGTCACTAAGAGTTAACGTTGTAACATGAAGTTAAGACTACTAAAAAAACAGTTTCACATGCAAGATATATAAGAAAAGTGAAATGTGTCTTTTAGTAAAAGATCACAAGAAGACATGGAAATGTGGATTTTTCTTACCTAAAGGGTTAAGAGACTGTTTTAAGTTAGGATGAAGCTGAAGGTTTAAGTAAGCTGTGAAAGGCCTGTGAAAAATTAATCTTGTAAAAAAAATTGTGTGTGTGAACATATTGGCTAAAGTTAAAGGGGTATTATTCAGTTGTTCTGTAAACTGAACATTGGAATAAAAGCATAACAGGTTTTTTCTTAGAGCAAAAACTTGCCTGTAACCTGCTCTTTAATAAAAATTTGTAAAGGTTTATGAGAATTTTACCTATGGTCAAACCGATTAGTATTGAATACATTTGCCTATAAGGTTTCATTAAGAATTGGGTTTGACATAATGGTGCACTAGTGCAACAGCTGATGTTAGACTTATTTGGTACAAAAATCACTCATGAAGCATTATCAAATGTAAAATGATGTTTGGTTTCCTTTGGGCTGTATTTGTATAAATGTGTTATTGGTATATGTTCCAAAGTATGAGAAACTCCTATAAATCTAATATGACTTAGTGTATGTTACGTTATTAGTAATTATAATTGTTACATAAAATCATTGTATGTCACAAAGGTAACCAAATTTCATGTTTTCAACTGTGGCTGCCCTAACATTTTGCTACCCACAGACAATTGTTGTCTTGTTTTAATCCTCTTCAGAAGGTGGCTTATAACCAACTACAGAGCTCTAATAGGTGTTCTTAAATGCAGGTTTTTCATAACTTTGGAAATTATTATATTAGAATAGAGGGAAAACTTTCAGAACTCTCATAGAGAGCTGAAATGTTCATGAACATCAAGCAAAACAGGAGTTACTAAATTAACTGAAAGAATAAAAAAACTGAAGTAATATTTTTAAGTTTACTTAAAACATTGCTGATCCGTTGTTTTTCAGAGTCAAGGAAACTTCTTCTGAGCATTTACAGCTTTTAGCAATGGGTAAAATACACTCCTATGAACAAAATTTGGAGCACATTTGTTTCTCTCTGATTTCTCCTGAACTTGGAAACTATTTGTGAGTATTCTTAATTTATGGCAATACGGTTTTTTGCAGAAATGCAACAAGAATCTATTTTCTTTTCTAACAGGACACAATTGGAAAAATCTGTTATTTTACCAAGGCTTTAACTGAAGTGGCATGCTTTCCTTTAAGGAATCAAACTTGACTTGTAAAGCCAGTAAAAGCCCCTTGGGGAAATGCCTCAGACCTTGTCTTCACAGTCCCTGTATAGGGTTCCTGACCTGTGGTAAGTAAAGAATGTCACTTTCTAACAGGTCCAGTGCCCCCAAGCTGTCTTGGGACCTCAAGAGGAGAGGAAATTTACTCAGGTTTTTCATAACTTTGGAAATTATTTTCTTTCTCCTAGGTATTTGAGGGTACAAACCCATGGCAGGGCCTGGCTCTAAAAAAGTGTTATCTGAGATTCCATCTATGGAACAGAGTTCCATCAAAGCTAATTTAAAGAGCTTATGTGAAAAATAATTATTCTTGCTGTACTTTTTACAAAGAATCAGGCCAAGTATAAGAAAGCAAATCACTTACCATGTGTGTCTTTAGTAAAAATGGAAAACTGAAGAGAGAAATTACGTTTCAAGAACTATGGTACACTTCTTATTAAATTCTAGTTTCATCAATTGTTTTTAAGTCTGTTTCTGCAATTTAGGCTAACCCTGTCTATTCCTATGAACATACAAGTGACCTGACTGCTGCTCAGAAGAAACAAGAGGGATGGATAATGTGAAAATCTGGATCAGTGTTCTAATTCTGGGCACATTAGAGTCAGCTAACAGACCCACATCAGCTTGGTTCCAGCAATTGCTCAGTTCATGGAAAGCCTTCTAATTTAGTTTACTTGGAGTAGTTTTGCTTATTTTATCATACTGCGGTTGGACTCTTTGTGTAGGAAGGCAGGAAAAGCTAACTGAATGTTTTCTTAAACATATTGATCTTTCAAATACCACCTTTTGTCAGAACTCAAGAGTGAATGGCCCTCACCACGTCAAGGCTTTCTGACTGAGCCCTTCTCTACCCTGAACAGAAGAGACCCTAATAGGCAGGAATATCATTGACCCTATTCAGCCTGAAGAAGTTACAGAAGACAGATCTCCATCCCTCTGCAACCCTTAGGATTAAAGGTTCTCTTAGAAAGGGGAGGGGGGAAATGTCAGAGGCATGTGAACCAGAGCAGCTCCATCTTGAACAGGAACTGGGTAAAATGAGGCTGAGACCTACTGGGCTGTATTCCCAGATGGTTAGGTTCTAAGTCACAGGATGAGACAGCACAAGATACAGGTCTTAAAGACCTTGCTGATAAAACAGGTAAGGAAGGAAGCTGGCTAAAACCAACCAAAACCAAGATGGCCACGAGACTGACCTCCAGCTGTCCTCACCGCTACACTCCCACCAGCACCATGACAGTTTACAAATGCCATGGCAACGTCAGGAAGTTACCCTATATGGTCTAAAAAAGGGGAGGTATGAATAATCCATCCTTTGATTAGCATATCACCAAGAAATAACCATAAAAATGGGCACCCAGCAGCTCTTGGGGCTGCTCTATGGAGGAGTCATTCTTTTATTCCTTTCTTAAATAAACTTGCTTTCACTTTACTCTATGGATTCACCCTGAATTCGTTCTTGCTTGAGATCCAAGAACCCTCTCTTGGGGTCTGGATTGGTACCCCTTTCCTGTAACACACTCATACCTAGAAGTCCGTTTCCAGACCTTTCTGGGCTGAACCAATGCCCACCTTCCATGAACGGACTGATGTCTCTGCCTCTAACTTCTGTCCCCCTAAAATGTGTAAAATCAAGCTGTAACCCCACTATCTTGGGCATCTATTCTGAGGACCGCCTGGGGCTATGTCACAGGTCACAGTCCTTACATTTGGCTCAGAATAAGCCTCTTCAAATATTTCACAGAGCTTGGATTTTTCATCAACACCACCAGTAAAGTGTGCCAGCTCCCACATTTTGGGAAAGAGGACCTTTCCAACAGGTGGATGTGAAAACGCAAACCATATGGTGACACCGTGGCCAGGCACCGCAAAGCTCTCCTGCACGAGAACTTGTCATGTCTGACACCAAAGTCAAATGAGTTTTTTTCTCTAGACCTTGACCATACCCTTGACCTTGAACAAATTCTATAACCGGCTGGTGGAAAAACAGGTAGTTTCAGACCAAAGGCTGGACTAGACCACAAACCAAGGTCCCAAATGATAAAAAAGGCAAAACGTGAAAATCACCCTGGAGTTGCCCAAAGCTCAGTTACTCGGGAGACACGGACAGCTGAGGCCTGCTCTGGGGAGCAGTGAGTCAGGAATGACCACCAGCAGGAATCTAGCTGTGGGCACATCAGAGGACTTGGGAACCCATTCCTTCTTAGAAAACCTATCCATCTAGGTAGAGGAGCGGTCCACACACACATGGCCCAAGGCATCCTGGAGGGGACCCCTGGTGGAAATCTGTGACCCCAGCTGACAGCACACCCAGGTCCAACTGCTCTCTTGGGCTGGGACCCCCCAGGCAGTGGGCTGGCCTTGGGGATCCCTGGCCCCATGAGGCCTGTGGAGCCTCTGGGGACTGAGCCCCTCCGAAGCCGGCAGGCACCACTGATGTGTTCTCTGGGTTTGTACTCCGAACCACCCCATCCAAATCGCCAAGGGCTGAGCACTCTCTTTTGTTCCCATTCTCTCTGACAGCAGGAAGGGTATCATGGACAAAACACACCTAAACCATGAAGAGTTTGTTTAAACCTAAGGAAGCTTCTAAACCACAGCGAGATGAATTCAGGTGGGGCTGCTCCTGAGTTCAAGTGACGATGGATGCCAGCACCCACCTATTGTGTCCTAGCCCTGTGCTGCGGCCCTCGGGCACCAGGGAGGTCCCATGCAGGGGCTTCTGGTCCCGCTCGGTCACTTCCTGCTGTCTGCCTGGGGCAGCGTCCAGCCTGTCGGGCCGGTCTCCTCCTCTGCAGACACGGTTAACAACACAACTTGCCCCACATGGTTGGCTGAGGGCCCCACGAGATGATGAATCCCAGGTGCTCAGCAAGGTGCTAATTACCCCTCAGATGCCCCTGGAGCCCCGAGGGGGTGGGATGTAGTGGTGGTGGGGGCTGTCCTGTCCCTTTTCTAAACATGAAAATGGGCTTGAGAAGTGATTTCCAGTGCAGGAAATTCAGTTTTTAAAAACATTCTGGACTGTGCCCTTCAGATGCTCAGAAGTTCTCTGGGCTACTTGGGAAAATAAAAACCAACTTGTGTTGGTTCAGCACCACGGAGACCCACAGTGTTTGCCCGGCTGTGGTGACAAGAGGGTGGCCACGGGGGTCAGGGAGTACCAGAGTGACGAAACCAGTACCAGAGGGACCAGGGCTCTGCTACTGATGACAAAGGCCTTCTGTGCCCTGGCTGATCAGAGGTTAAGAAGCAGGACCCAGAGGCCAAGACAGCACTGCTCCAGGAACTGAAGACTGGGAGTCGTAGCCAAGTCCCCAGCCCTGTGGGGAGCAGAAGTGACTGGCGGAGGTGTGCACTGATGGCCTCGGTCTGGCCTGCAATCAAGCTGCGGCCAGGGCCGCGGGGACAGGCCACGTGTCCAAGGGCTTGCTGGGCACAGACTCTGCAAGGACAAACAGCTCAAACACGTTATGAATGAAGTGATTTTTTTACAGCTGAGGGGGCTGGAGACTGAATTGCCCATTCAAATCATTAGGATTCAAAAAAAAAATTCCTTGATGGAAATTTCCAGTTCCACAACAGAGAGTAATCAAACAGATGCTCCTCCATGACATTCAGATGGTCTATGTGCAGATCAATAAGGTTATGGCATAATCTGCTCATGTGACAAAGCCAAGGGGGAGCCGACAAAGAACCAGACTGGCACCGTGACCCCTCAATGAAGTGGAGCCCCGTAAAAGCCAGGACGAACCACAGGGTGTCTGAGCAGAAAATCCCTGATCACGGGTCGTCTACCTGACGTCAGTAGCTGAACCCTGGGCACTGAATGAACTTCTAACTATCAAAAAACCCACAGTGCATCAGGCAGACATAATCATCCACATTTCTTTGCCACGCTGCAAACCACCACGATCCCAGATTAGCTCAGCCGGCCGGGCACCTCCCTCCTGTCCACCTCGGCGGTGAGGCCAATCAACGGTTTAGGGGCAGAGGTGTGGGCTCAGGAGGTGCGGCTCAGAAGGTGGCCGCAATCTCCGGCGTCTTCTGGAATCAGAATTCGAGGTCCACGTCTTAAGTAGTTCCACAGTTTTGTTAGACTTAGCCGAATGCGTGCTGGTGCCGCTACAGCTTGGATTTCAGACTTCCTATGACAGGTTTGTTCACGGAAAACTCCGGCCACCAGGACGCCCGCTCCAACACCTTGCTGTCCTGCAGGACAGCGCCCCAGAGGTTTTTGTAGAGCTGCAAACAACACATACACAGTAAGTCAAGAGAAGAAGTAAGAAGGGAAAGATTCCCCAGATGGCTGAGCGTGCAAATGCAACTCCTCTCATTTTTGTGACTGGGGGAGGTTAAAAACACAACAAATTCTCTGTCACTTTTTAGGAAAAATTTAAAATGACTTAAATTTAATTCATATAAACATTTTCTTTTTTCTTTTTTTTAGTAGAAAACAATTACGAAAATTCAATTATAAAGTACCACAAAGCACATTCACGGTGAAAATCCCCCCTGCCCCTTCCTTGGAAATTACTAGCTGGGTGAGGTGGCTCCCAAAGGGCTGGCTCGGGCCTGTAATCCCAGCATTTTTCGAGGCTGAGGCAGGAGGATCACTGGAGCTCAGGAGCCCAAGACCAGCCTGGGCAACATGGTGAAACCCATCTTTAAAAAAAAATGCAAAAAATGAACTGGGCATGGAGGAGTTCACCTGCAGTCCCAGCTACTTGGGACGCCGCGGTGGGAGGATCGCTTGAGCCCAGGAGGTTGAGGCTGCAGTGGGCTGAGATGGTACCGCTGCACCCCAGCCTGAGTGACACAGTGAGATCCTATCGAAAAAAAAAAAAAAGGAAGATTGTGGGGAGCGAACACCATACGTCTTATAAACCATCCTGCCAGGGACACCTGCGGTCGGTTCTGGCTTTAACTATGGAGCCCGGGGCAGAGGCACCCCTCCATCACGGCATGGGCTCTCCTTTCCTTGGTCCTTTCCCCGCCTCAGAGCCGGGTCTGCCTCTGCACAGCAAGGCGCAGAAGTGGACGCTCAAGGTCATCCAGCTTCTTCTGTAGGGGTCAGACAGTCCCATGTGCCCAGGGGTCCTCCCTCCATGGCGGGTCTGGCTCCACTGTCTCTTTGAATGCCTGCCTGTCTGCCTGGTGAGCCCCCCAGCTCCTGGTGAGACTGCATCTCCCAGGGAGGCGGCTGGAGCAAGTCCCCCTCCTATGTGCTCCCCCAAGACCCAAGGTTCCCCCACAGTCTTCTCTCCCTACAGCAGGGCGCAGCTCTCTCTCCAAATCCTGGCTTTGCCACTCACTGGCTGGGACACACACTGGGCTTCTCTGACCTCAGCTCTCAGCAGCAGTGATCATCTGGCTGCATGGGTTTGGGGAATGACCAGGGGCCAGCCACCCGAAGCAGGACAGCAGGCCTCTGCAGACATGAGCATCCCTGCCTCTCCTACCACGGAACTCTCACCTCCTGCCCTGCCCACCCAGCCCCTAGCACCACCTGCCTCTTGGCCCACCTAGCCCAACCCAGGTGTAGCCAGGCCATGCTGAGGCCAGGTGCTGCTGGGCCCTCCCTGGTGAAGCCAGTAAGGGCTCATGTACAGACGTCAGCATTCCCTGAGGACTGAGGTGGGGAGGCTCCTGCCCATTAAGGCTCAATCTCCATTTGAGCAGAGACTCAGGTGCCAGCAGGGGCCTCAGCAGAACTCGATGCAGGGGCAGGGGACAGTGGTGGGGATAAACCCTGCTCTGTGGCTCACAGCCAAAGGACTTCAGGCATGGCACATAAACAGTGACACGCCGAGTCCCTCTAGCAAAAGACAGACACAGTCCCGTAGGCAGTGGGGTGCTAGAAGGCACCCAGTGGACTTGTGACGGTCACCCCTCAAGGGCATCGTTGGGTGGGAGGGAGACACAGGCTCAGGACCCTGTGGGGTGCGTGCCTGGGGTCAGTGCCTCAGCCGGAGGCCAGAGAAGGCCTCTCCAAGGCGGTGACAGTCAGCTTATACTGAAAGAATGGAAGGCATTCCAGGCAGCCAGGGCAGCAGGCACAAGGCCCGGGGGTGGGCAGGAGCCTGGCACGCCAGACGGGGAGGGCAGTGAAGCTAGACCTGATGGGCAGGAGGGGAGCGTGGGGGGAAGGGCCTGGAGGGAGACAGTGGCTTCCTGGGGCTGGCGCACGGCAGGCAGTCGAGGAGGCTGGTGGAGACTCCCTCAGGGCAACGGCCTGACCCCACCTGCTTTGAAGGAATCATCCTGGAATATGGGGGCTGGGGAGAGCTGGGGAGCCACAGGGAGGCAGCTGGGGGAAGGTGGGGCAGGGGAGGCTGCCCCAGTGACAGCCATGGATGGTCAGAGGGGACAGAGTGTCCTGGAGATTCCAGGTCAGGGATAGGGGAGAGACCCTGAGGACCAGGAGCCTACGGGGTCAGATGGAGGTAAGACCTGGGACTGGGGAGGCCACGGGGGAGTGGGAGGAGGGCAGAGGCTGCAGTGTGGACCTCCAACCTCTGCCTGTGCAGGTGGGCAGTGCCACCACCCCATCTCGGGAGGAAGAGGCAGGCAGGGATGGGTAAGTCCCCTGCAACCACGCAGCCAGCATGGTGAAGCACCAGAGAGAGACCGCCCTGATTTCTCCCAGGCCCTCCCCACAGAAGCTCCCCCACGTGTGACCGCTTCCCAGGAGACACCAGTCCCCGGACCCACAGGAGCACCTCAGCTCCACAGAAACATCCATCGGCCCTTGGGGCACCCCCGAGAGGCTCCGTCCTCCCTTTACCTCGCCGTCGGCTCTGCCAATCGGTGAGTCCAGAACAAAGTCGGGAGGAGCGATCACGTCCACCAGGGCAACCGCGTCGTCTTTCAGCTGTTGGAAAACAAAGCTCAGACCCTTGACACCTCCCGGGAATTTCCATGGTGACCAAAGAGTGACAGCCCTGTCCGTGGTCGCTAGGGCCCACTAGCTCAGCTGCCAATGCATGATCTCCTCGTTGGCCTGCGCTGGAGCCCCGGGCGTGCAGGTGGCTATTCTCACCACACTGCTTTTTGCTCAGGGCTTCCAGTGCTTGGTCCCTTCCCAACAAGGTAGAAAAGGCCCCTGAAATGACAACCCTGCAGCTCGTGAATTAGCGACTGTCTTCGGAGGCTCGTTCCGAAGTCCTGGCTCATCTGGGCAACTGCTGCTCCAGTAAAGGAAAGTACGTCCAGAAAACATGTCATGGAGAAGGCATTTATGAGCACTTGGAAAAGCCAGAATCATAGGAAGCCTCCCCAGCTGGCAGTGGTTTTATTACTCTCCCATTCCACGGTACCAACTATTCTTCAATATGACACACGAAATTTATATGAGTGGACCCTCAAGAATTTTCTTAAAATGCAAAAAAAAATTTCCTTTAACTATTATGCAATGCCATGTCTACACTGCATAGAACCCTGGAGTGGGAGACACCTTTAATGATACAGATCAAAGGCAACTGGTCATCACAGAATAACAGAAGCCACCACAGAGGGACCGAGTGCACCTCCGCGCTAAGCGCGGCGCTCTGCAGGGCGTGGCCACCTGGTCCTGGGCCACGTGCCTCAGCACCGAGGCCACAGACAAACACCACTGCTCCCAGAGAGAAGCTCTCAGCAGAACACAGGCGCTCAGGCTGACAAACCTGATCTGTATGGGGCCAGGTGGGAGAAGTGATGAGCTTTGCGGGCCGTGGTCTCTGGCGACTGCCTACTCTGCTATGAAAACAGAAAGACAGCCACAGATGACACTCAGGTGAACGGCAGGATCGGGCTGAGTTTGCTGGTCCTGGTCTAGCGGATGGCTGGTGCCCTCTCCGCCTGACTTTACCTTCTGCAAGACAGCACTGTGGATGGGCACACACGGAGTGACACGCAGTGGTCAGCTGGCCTTGGCCTCAGCCTCACTGGGGAATAAGCTGTGGCTTTTTAATTTTTTTGAGACAGGGTCTTGCCCTGTCACCAGCCTGGAGTGTGATGGCGCGATCGTGGCTCACTACAGCCTCAAACACCTGGGCTCAAGCCACCCCACCACGGCCTCTTGAGTAGCTGGGACTACAGGTGTGCGCCACCAGGCCTGGCTAATTTTTAAATTACTTTTTATAGAAATGAGGTCTCACTATGAGCTCACTATGTTACCCAGGCTGGTCTCAAACTCCTGGCCTCAAGTGATCCTCCTGCCTCAGCCTCCCAAACTGCTGGGATTACAGGCATAAGCCACCATACCTAGGCGCTTTTCATCAACAGCAACTCCCCACTATGCCCTCTTCTCTGTGAGGATGCCCCTGTGTTTCCTTGGTGCACCTGTGGACTCTGAAGGCCTCCACAGAGTCAACACCACCCCAAGGAGGTAAAATCTGGCTCTTGGAGGAGCCAAGGGAAACCCCTCCCGGTGGCTGGTTCTATGTTGAGGAGTAAATGTAACCACATAGGAGCACTGCAATTAGACACGCCCGTGTCCAGAACCGCAGGCTCAGGGGAGGGGTTACACAGTGAATCCCAAGAGAGACTCAGAGCCAGTCACAGGGATTTTCCCTTGTTCCCAGATCAAGCGCGAAAGCAGTGACAGGGGAGATGAAGGGCACACCTCCAGTCACCAGAGGTACTGTGCGAAAATGCAGCCGTACTTGGTCCAGTTCCTGCTGGCAAAGGGGGAGTGGCGCCTCCAGGAACACAGTGGCCCTGCCCACCATGGCAGCACCAGCGGGTCCTCAAATTCAGTGTAATGAAAGGAAATCTGAGACCCTCACTCACACAGCCGCCTCCCCCGCCAGTGAACACGTGCTCAACGGCACAGCAACGGAGCTTCTGTCCCTGAAGGGCGGAAGAGCTACCGGATCAGAGAATAGGGTTGGGACCCTCTGATGTCCTGGGTGACATGGGTAAAAGGAAGTAATAATGAAGGACACTGCCATGAAACAAATTTAAATTGGAGGCTGAGTCCCCCGAATGCTCAGAGGATTCTCGAAGTGCCTGCAAAAGGTGTGTGAGAGGGGCCAGGTGTGTGCAGATCTGGAGATGCCCCAACGGGTTTCTTTTGCTAAAATTTCTGATGTGAGTATGCTTTCTTACAATCCTCCAGTTTTTACTGCACACTGAACAAATGTGAATGTTAGGGCTGCAAAGGCAGTGAGTATAGGCGGTGCGTGTCGGCTCTGGGTGATCTGAGGCTGGGCGTGTCATCTCTGGGTGATGTAAGGCAGTGTATATCTACACTGGATGACGCTAAGCCGATGTGTGTCAGCTCTGGGCAGCTGTGTAACGTGGATGTGGAGAACGCAGCGATACCCATGGCTCACCTGGGAACACAGGGTCAGGATGGCACTCTCCAGCACTCTTCCTGCCTGCTCACCGGAGAAGTATCCACCTACAAGCACAGCCTCAGTCACATGGGTGCTGGGTCCTCAGTCCAAAACCACCTCCAATACCAACACGCCCTGAGCACACTTCCCAAATCGGCCCTACAGGAGGCCTGTTTTGAGTTAACAGATCAGTGTCATTGCTGTCCCCAGCCCAGCTTTGACCTGAGGAATGCGCTGGCTCAGGGGCTGAGTTCTGAGAGCCTTTTCCCACTCAGGCCTGGATGGTCTCTGCCTGGGGCAGCCAGGGAGGCAAGGCCCCAGGCTCAGAGGTGATGGCAGCTGCTGGGCTCACACCTGCTGGGAGTTGGGGAGGCTGGCCAGATTCCTCCCTCGGGAGGAAGGGGCTCCTGGGCAGAATGAAGCAGGTGTGTGCCATAGGGGGCAGCAGGCATGGGGGTGCCTAGGACCACCCAAGGGAGTCGGGGGGGGGAGCGCCTGCAGAGACAATGAGCCATCAGAGCTGCCAGGGACTTGGCCCTTGGTGTCACCTCCACCACCGTGGCTTCTGGTGGGGCCCTAAGAGGTCCGAGGTGTGGCCTTGTACGATCGGGAGCGCATCTGTGACAGGATCTGCGTTTGCTATGATTTTTGCAGGAGAGAACTGTGTCTCATCACTTAGGGTTTTTCTCAGGCAGCACTGGGGCTCCGACCCTGTGCCCGCCCTCTCTGCCACACACTCCTGTCCCTTCCTTGGTATACCTGAGCACTGTCAAGGCCTCCACGGGGTCAGCACCAACCTGAGCACAGTCAAGTCCTCCAGAGAGTCAGCACCACCCTCCGGGGGGTAAAAGTTAGCTCTTGGGCTGGGGAGGATCTTACTCCTCACAAGTCCAGAGACTCGGGACATGACCAGATAAACAGTATATCCTAGTACCAAAGACGCATGGGGGCCAGCCACGGGGAAAAACCACCTAAGAAGACTTCCTGGAGCAACAACGAATAAAAGGGTATAAACTTTGGTTTATTCCATTCCCACCAATCCTCCAGGAATCAGCCCCAGCAACCCCTCCTCCAGGAAGCCTTCCAGGGTTCTCAAGTCTAGGCACTCCTGGGCTCGTGTCTGTCTGTACCTGATGGGACCTAGGTGGCTTCTGTGCTCTGCAGAGCCCAGCAGGCTGCCCAGCATGAGTGGGCCGTCTAGAAGTGCTCTCTGAACTGAACTCTGAGTGAAAGGAAACCTGGGCCTCTCCGCGCCACCGTGACACTGCTGTGCCCCACATGCTTCTCATGGAACTGGGCTTCTCATCTGTCCACAGAGCCCTCCGCCATAGCAAGTGCTCAGTAGGCCCCATAGAAGGAGCGCCGTGGTGCAGCAAGCAGTTTCCTAGATAGAACAGTGCAGTCCTGACTCCAGGGAGGACAGCGAGCCTGCAGTCAGGAGCCTCACCTCGGTAGAGCAGGGCTGTGTGGCAGTTCAGGGACCACAGGGCGTAGAGAGCACTGAGCCGCCCCAGCACGGCCCGCAGTGAAGGCGGCACACAGGGCCGGTGCACGTGCTCGTGGAACCTCCGCAGCACCATGAGCTCCATGAAGGCCAGCGCCAAGGGGCGGCCGTGGAACACCTGCAACACAGGGTGGCACCGTGAGGACCGTGGGGACGGGGAGGGTCCCAGCTCCGCCCACGTCCCAGGCAGAGGAGGTCCTCGGGAAACACCAACGCGGCTCTGCGCTCCCACGCGTGTCCTAGGATGGTAACCTAAGGTGGGCAGTGTACAGACACACAGGAGCACGAGGCATGTTTCCAGACCACAGCAGAAAAGGCCTTTGTAAAGATGGAGCTGGGACTGGCTCTGGCTTCACCCGTGCCCTTGGAGGCCTCATTCTCAGCTCAGCTCCTGTCTGGGCCTGACGGTAGCACCAGCGTTGCATACAGGGCCGGGGGCAGGCCCCAGAATGTCCCTCGGCCATAGTGTGGGGCCCACCAGGAGGCCCCCATGAGCCCAGGACTTGGTTTCCTTCCCATCTGAGGACAGAGGGGCTGGAAAAGGTGCTCGTCAAGCTCCTCCCTGACCTCCGTGACCGCTTCTCCAAAGTAGCTGCCACCCCCCCAAAGCTTCCGAAGGCTTCTCTCCCTCTCCCACTGCAGCGCTCCCCACAGGCTCTGCCGCCCCATCTGTACTCCATGAGCAGCCAGTGTTTAGCACCCACGGATACGTGTGAAGACGCAGCACTTGGTTTTCTTGTCTGTGGTAGTTGACTTAGGATATGGACCTCCAGTTGCACCCATGTTGCTGCGGAAGAGATGGCTGCTCAGTGCTGGCTGCATGGCACCCCGTGGTGTGTATGTACCACCGTTTCTTTGTCCAGTCACCGCTGCCGGGCACCTGGGCTGATTCCACGTTTTTGCTATTGTGAAGTGCTGCGATGGGCATACAGGTGCATGTGTCGGGCTGGCAGGGCGACTTCCTTTCTTTTGGGTATACCCAGTAATGGGATCGTTGGGCCGAGGGGAAGGGCAACTCTCAGCGCTCTGAGAAGTGGCTGAGCTGCCCTCCACAGCGGCTGCCCTCATTTGCATTCCACCAGCTGTGGATCTGTGTCACTCTTCTCCACAGCCTCGCCAGTATCTGTTACTTCTCTTTTTTAATGAATATCCAAAACATTTGCTGATGATCATCAGCTTCACTTATAAGCCTTTCTTTCCCTATCTCCAGTGTATCATCTTACCAGATTTTTTTTAAATTAGAAAAGCAGGCCAGGCGCGGTGGCTCACGCCTGTAATCCCAGCACTTTGGGAGGCTGAGGCGGGCGGATCACAAGGTCAGGAGATGGGGACCATCCTGGCCGACATGGTTAAACCTCTGCTAAAACACAAAAGATTAGCTGGGTGTGGTGGCACATGCCTGTAGTCCCAGTTATTCAGGAGGCTGAGGCAGGGGAATCCTCTGAACCTGGGAGGTAGAGGCTGCAGTGAGCTGAGATCACGCAACTGCACTCCAGCCTGGGTGACAGAGCAAGACTCCATCTTAGGAAAAAAAAAGGAAGAAAAAGAAAAACAACACACACATTGCTTGACTTGTTAGGATGAGCACATGCCACTTTTGAAATTAAAACAATAATCCAGGCAAGGGATGAAACACGGGGTCATGGGGGACTGCCTGCTGCAGCAGGACCCGGCTGCGGGCCTGCCACATGACACTGCCCCAAATCTTCCCAGAACACAGCGGCAGAGCACATGGCAGCAGGGTCCTCAGTCACAAAGCCAGTGTCTTCCAGGGCCCTGCTGGGATCAGGAGAGACTGGGAGAAGCTGCTTCATGCCAGCCTGACTGGTCCTGTCCCAAGACCCCCGCTGGGCCCTGCGCACTCCTGGGCGGGCCGTCCCACCAGTGCCGGGAGGGCCTGTCCTGCTGGCTGCTGCCTGAGCGTGGAGCGTGCCAGTCTGCGCCCTTGGGGCTCCCCTGCCCTCTCCTGCTCTCACACGCGCTGTGGTTCTGAACCTTGGTTTTGGTGAGTGAGGGCTGGTGGTGGGAAGTGGACTTGCACTGGGGTGGTGGGGACTGCACGGGAGACCCCAGCGAGGACTAGCGCCCCATTTCCCAGAGCTCTGCTGAGTGAAGTGGGGCGGCCCTCAGGCTCCCACCCAAGGCCTCTAGCAGGAGGCTGATGATACAGCCCGTGGGGGAGCTGCCAGGCGTGGTACTTCGGCCCCCAGGCCTCAGCCCCTCCTCCTTCCGCCTTCATGAAACAAGCGGGTGATGGCACCTGTATCCCCCGCAGGCTGCTCCTGTGTCCGCAAGCACACACGAATTCCATTAAATCCTCCCACACCCCAAAATGTGCTCCCACACCACGAGGGCCTCTCCTTTGCCGTGGGTCCTCTGTGAACCCAGAGATGAGGCCAATCCCAGCAGGGCCCAGGAACGGAGAGACCGTCCTCAGAACAACCTGAGGCCTGTGCCCTGTAACACCTCCCCCCACCCGCACAGTCGCCACGTCAGAGTCCAGCTGCTTCAGTGTTTTCCGTGAAAGTGACACAGCTCGATACAGCGATGGCACAGGCCAGACAGGTTGTGGGCACCAGAAAGACAGTCCCACCTGGAACCCTGCTGCTGTCAAATAAAGGATCCCGAGTGCCAGTGGGTTTTGAAACACGGAGCCACTCAGCTCTGCAGCTGTGCGCGCAAGCAAAGGGCTCAGGGCTCCAAGCCTCAGTGTCTTCTCCTGCGTGGTGCTGCAGGGGTCAGGGTGGCCCTCTCACAGGAAGTGCCTGTGATGGCAGCTCTACTGAGCTGGATTACATCTCGGTCCCCAGGATTCGCCTGCGTGACACCGTGCTGTTCTTCCAGGAAAGGTCCACATGAGGCCAGCAGTCATCGGGGGTCCATAGGGTCCGGGGACTGGCTCCCTGAACAGTGACTGCCATGGCAACCAGCAGAGCTGACCACAATGATAACCATGGTGGGCTGGGACCCAGAAAGCGCCCCACACAGTGTGGACTCTGGGGACCTGGGTGTCCCCATAGCTATGGTTAGGGCTGGCGCACTCCAGCCAAGAATGCTCCTGGCACCCAGACACATCCGGGAGCCCCACGCCCCCGCCAGCTGCCCTCTAGACAGTGATCTTCTGGACCATCTCACCTGCCCCTCCAGAGCTGCCAAACTGGCCCCAGCTACGACTGTGACAGGCACTTCTCAGCTAAGGTCAGCTGTCCCTTTACAGCAGTGAAGCCTGGCACCCAGGAAGCCTCCAGCCCAGGAGGGAGGGGACGGGCTGGTCTGGTGCACTCTGACTTCTGAAGTACATTTTAAGTAAGAGGCAATGGACACTTCAGGAAGAAAACAAACCCCAAACTGTCCAAATTCAGACAGCAGCCATGCAGCCTGGGGAAAGGGCTGGGCTCTGGGTCAGTAAGCCGGGTGTGATCCTGGCTCCTGGGGAAAGGGCGGGGCTCTGGGTCAGCCAGCCCGGGTGCAATCCTGGCCCGGCACAGGTGAGCTGGGAGAGACCTTGTGCATTTCTCTTGGCCTCAACTTCCTTCACTCCCAAAGCAGACATGGGATGAGCCAGGTGCAGAGTCTAGCGTGTGGCTCAGCGAGAACCAATGTCCCCATCCTCACCCGCCTGCTGATGTGCAAATCCTGGAAAGGAACCTCAAGCCCTGGTGACAGGGGCTGGTCCCAGGCTAGAGGCAGGGTGCGGGGGTGCCAGCACCCCTCTTTTTATACCTACTGGCTGCGGCCGGGAAATGAGAGAAATGCATGTTTAAAGGACTTCCTGTGCATGCCTGGCTTACAGCAGGTACATGGTGAATAGCAGTTACTGGCAGGAGCCAGAAAAAAATGAAAAGTTAATAAATTTTTCCTATCAGCTCAAAGAGCAAGCACACTTTTAACAAAATGGTCATAACTTTCCCAAAGGATACGGCCGGCACCCGCTCCGCTAACTGCGCTGCTGCCCGAGCCCAGCCTGACTGCGGACGTGCGGCTTTGCCCTGCGGCTCCGGGCCCCGGCTCCAGGTCAGCGGCTGCTGGGGCTGTTTCCCGCCAGGCCGGCCATCTCTCTGAAGGAATTCCTTCCTTTCTGGGCTGCTCTGTCGTGGGCTCCCAGTCTGCCGTGTCTTCTGATTTTGTTTAGGGCATCTTTTGCAACGCGGAAACGCTCAACCTTTATGCAGCCAAATCCAGGGGTTTTATGTTTTAACAGCTTCCGGCTCCATCTTGCTGAAAAGGCTGGTCCAGACTGAGGTTTTCTTCTCGTACTGTACTGCAGGGGAAGGGGCTGTATCTCCCATGGGCCCCCGTAGCATCCAGCCCAGGGCCCCAAGGGCTCTCAGCTGCCACAAATGTCTCCTGCTCTTAAAAGCTCCAAGACCCAGAGCAGGCCCGGAACACAAAGCCTGCCTTGCCCACTGCTTTCCCTCCAGGGCCTTGTGGCGGGTGTCTGTGGGTGTCCATCAGCTCCACAGCTCTGCCCAGGGTCACCGTCTCGGTTGGACCCAGAACCCAGGACCCCTCCTGGCCTCTGCCGCAGGACTCCCTGAAATTCTGTCACCAAGTTCTGGAAGGAGAGGCTAAAGGTGAGTGGTTTCTCTGCAGCTGAGCCATGAACTCGGGGTGTTGCGGGGTCGCACATGCCAGGTCCCCAGCATAGACCGGGGCTGGAAGGGGTGCTAAGGACGCAGTTCCAAGAGACGCAGTATTGTGAGGAATAAGGCCTTTCTGTGGCCTCCATCTCCGGGGGCTTGTTTCCTAACTCACTGGAATAGCTCTACTCCATCAAAACATTTTTTCCTTTTTTGAGACAGGGACTCACTCTGTTGCCCATGCTGGAGTGCTGGAGTGCAGTGATGTCATCATGGCCCACTGCAGCCTCAACCTCCTGGGCTCAAGCAATCCTCCCGCCTCGGCCTTCTACAGTGCTGGGATGACAGGCATGAGCCGCTGCACCAGTCTGTTTCCACTTAACGTGAGGCTTGGCCTGCAGAGGAGGGAGCAGTGGACGCTGGCAGCACCCACTCGTTTCCGAATGACCCAACCTGCTGTGTGTCAGCCGGGGGGGGTGCAGAAGGCAGTCTGTTCTGGAAGAGTCACTTCCCTAAACTACAGGTTTTACTGACTTGGCCACCTGCTGACTTCATTCCTTCTCAGTCATAAATTCAACCTGGGTTTCTTAGAGCTGGACAGGAGCCCATCCTTCCCGCCTTCTCTCATCACCCCAGGGCAGGTGTGTCCAGCAGGTTCCTAGAGATGCTGGCCTGAGGGGCGGGGCTGCCCCCTAACAGCAGGCTGTGGGGTGCTGGGCCTTCCCAGGGACAGGCAGATGTGGACCTGGGTCCCCACAGCGGCTTCTTTACTGAAGGTGACCCATACCTCATGAACCGATAGCAGGGAGAAGGGAGGAAAGCAGGCAATTTCCTTAACCCCGGCTTCCCTGCAGGACATGCATGGCCTGAGGCTCCCCATAGCTACGGTTAGGGCTGGCGCACTCCAGCCCAGAGTGCTCAGGGCACCCAGAGACACAGCTGGGAGTCCCACTGACCCCTCCAGCTGGTGGGGGCTGGGTTCCGCTTGAGGGCAGACGGCCGGGACAAGGCAAGAATCACACAAAAGAGGTTCCTGGCATGACGAGGCATTTTATAACAGGGTGTTTTTGCCCTGTGGCTTCCTGGAACACCAGAGACGGCCCTGTCCAAGTGTGAGAACCAAAGCTCTTTCTAAGGCCAATGATAAGCCACTCACCACTGCCACCCCCGCCCCTCCGGCAGGCGAGAGCAACTTGTGAAACACCAAGCAGCGTGCTGGCAGCACCGCCACGAGTCAGGAGGCAGCGTTCGGAGTGCCCGCAACGGTGTCCCCGCCCTTCGGAGTGCCCGCAAAGGTGTCCCCGCCCCGTGCATCTAAGGCACTCGCAACCAAGCGTTTCACAGCTCCAGTACTGGCTGGGAACCATAAGCCACAGGAAATATAACATCCATGATGTCACCAGCCCAGCAGGGCAGGTGCCTCCATCCCTGTGTTACAGAGGAGCTGAGTGAGCAGCAAAGTCAAGTCATCTGCCCGAAGTCACAGGAGCTCAAGGTCTGGGGCCTGAATGTTCACCCTCCCGGGGCACCGCGGCCGGGGAATCAGGAGCAAACAATACAAGGGATTTTACAAACAAACACGCACCTGGCAGTTGTTCCTTGCTTCAAAGTCACTGCTTCCTGATCTCTTCTCTTGCTTTAATTTTTCATGAGTCTCTCGGAGCAGGTAGCAAACCAGCCACTTGTATGCTGCCAGGGCGACTTTGGAACAAGAAACAGAAGAAAAAAGGTCACAATCGAGAAGCCAGAATGTGCCACTGCCCACACCCAGGACAAGGCACTGCCAGCATCCTGCAGGTACCGTGTCATCTTCATGACGAGCAAGTGTATGGGGTGGGTCTGATTTTTACAGATGGGGAAACTGAGGCATGGGGCGGGCAGCTGCCCAGGGTCCCCTGGCTGGAGGCGCTTCCTGGCTCAGCTTCGGGGCTGTCCTGAGTTCCACACTGTTGCCTGGTGGCCACAGGGACACGGCGTCACCGCCAGAGTAGGCCCTTGAGCACGACAGCTGCCATGTTCTCATAGGCACCAGGCTCGGTCTGTGTAAAACCCAGTGCTGCCCCTGCCGTGTCAGCCAGGACTGCATGGGCAGCAGGCAGCTGCCTGGCAGTGGTGCCAGTTGCAAGAGGAAGGGGTGCTTCTGTTTACCTCACCCTGCTTGGCTCTTGGACCTCAATGGCCTGCTGGAGCTGAGGAACTTCAGGCTGACATGGGGGTGGAGGGCACCTAATGCCTTGCCCCCTGCGTGGCCCCTCCCATAAGGCTCAAAAGGGCAGGAGGGAGCGGATGCTGTAGATAGGGAGGCCCCGGGAAGCGGGGCTGTCAGGCAGGACAGCTGGTCCTCCCCTCCCCTTGGCAGTGGTGCCCACATCTGTGGGGACCCCCACAGCACAGCCAGAGCTGGCCTTCTGCAGCACTCCCTATGGACCAGGCACGGTCCCGAGAGCACCAGGCTG
This sequence comes from Callimico goeldii, assembly GCA_963573925.1. NCBI lineage: Eukaryota > Metazoa > Chordata > Mammalia > Primates > Cebidae > Callimico > Callimico goeldii. The sequence goes on along the minus strand of CAUYOR010145894.1, from coordinate 11,691 downwards.
TGCTGCTACCACCCCACTGATGAGGACATGGGCCCAGGGGCCTGGGCGCCCGGTGAACATGTAGGGGAGGGATGCGGACAAGCCACGCCTAGAGGTCACACTCACACCCACCCCTGTCCAGACACAGAAGGCCTGGCACCTGGACACAAGGCGTCTCCAGGCTGCAGGGGGCCTTCTGCCTGGCAGCCACTCTTTCTCAGAGCTCCCAGGAAGGAGAAAGGGGATCAGCCATGCTGAGTCTGAGTCCAAAGGCTGAACTTGGGGGGCTTGAAATTTCCTGTCACACAGCCTAGGTCACTGGGAAGAAAACACACCAGTCGCAATTCCTGCCACAGTACTCCCAGCTGCTCACCCTCATGGCGTGACTGAGAAGCCCGCACGGACCAGGGCAGGCGGCTTGTGGGAGGTCTCAGCTCCAGGGAGGGAGCGGGATACAAAGGCAGGTGCCGCTGACTCCACAGGCGGGGTGCAGGCAGGGTTGGGCAGATGCTTCCTCCACGCAGGCATCTTCGGGAGCCAAGGCTTCCCTCACCAAGTCCTGCCAGGCATGGGGTGCTGAATGATGGTCCCAACTGACCCGCAGAGCTGTGACGTGACCTTCGTTGGAAGAGGGCCTTTGCAGATGTCATGGAGTTGAGGTATTGAGGTGAGGTCACCAGGGACTCCTGGACTAGGGTGAACCCTAAATCCAACGACACGCGTCCTTACAAGAGGCAGAGATGCCAAAGTCACAGAGGCAGCAGCCCTGTGATGACGGAGGCAGAAGCCAGCATGATGCAGCCACAGCCAAGGAAGCCTGGAGCCGCCAAGAGCCTGGGCGGGAGGAGCTCCCCCAGTGCCCCATCCTGACTAGGGCTTCTGCCTCTGCATCAAGAGAGTCACTGTCTGCTGTCTCTGGTGCCCAGCTCTGGGCCGTGGCCCTCTGCTGCTGGCAGGCTGCCAGGGTCATCCTGGAGCCTCACCTCACCCTTCTGGACATTCCTGGAAAACAGGTCGATTTTGCCACCAAAGCCGAGGGGAGGCCCTCGTGACCACCGCCTATTCCTGAAGGCTCCGCCACGTCCCAAGCTTTCACCAGCAGGGCGGACGGTCACGAACAGCAAGGAAAGGCGGACGCTGTGCAGTCGTGCTTTCCATGGCTTATTTACACAGCAACGAAACCAAGGAAACAGTCCGGGCCAGAAACCGCTTGTGCACATTCCTTCTGGCCACAGCAGAGGCCCCCGTGTCCCACCACGCATCAGCCACAGCTGGGCTTCCTTCCCAGTCCGTCAGGGCCACTCCCGAACGCGGCCCCAGGAGGGGTCCCTCTGCGGTGGACACTTCACTGCAGTTACCTGAGTTTTCCAGTCTATCTCCACCACCAGAATTAACCCATGACGCCTCACGTCGATGACCAGTTAGGCCGAGCTGGGGCTTCAAGGGAGAGGCACGCTTGGTAAACGAGTTACGTTTGCACCGCTCTTCTCCTTAAACTCTGTTCGTTCTTGGTTTTTCTTGAAAAATACATCACATCAGTCTGATGTGGTCACGTGCTGAGAAGATCCCCAAAACCACATGAAAGCAAATGATGAAAGGCGGGTGCCACGTGTGTGATTTCCAGAGTTAACTTGGAAGTGAAAAACTATCACTGAAACAAGCTAGGCAGAACACGGCCCTGACGGTCAGCGAGCTCTCTTGCTCGGAATGCAGCTGCTGGAGGCCGGAGGACACACCCAGCATCAGCCACCTCTGTCCTCAAGGCTCTCCCAGAACCCTGGGTCACCATGGCCTTTCCATGTGCCACGCACCAGATGGGGTCTTGAAGGTGCCCCCAGCCACCCTGTGCACCCAAAGACTGCCCCTTGGTCAGCCCCATCCCCAGCCCGGGCTCCGTCCTTGGCCCCATGGACAGCTCTCTGCATGCACTGCCTGCCTTTTGGGTCTCAGTTTCCCCTCTGTGCCACCATCTGTGCACTCTTCACCTGGGTTCTGACCCAGGCAAGCCCTGGACGGTGCCCCAGTTCCTCAGGCAGATCATGGCCCGGGTCTGACCATGCCCGCCCCTCTGGTGCTCCTGAACGGCCAGTGCTCCCCAAATGCACAATACAGGGATACTCCAAGACCCACCTCGAGTGCCGGCTTTGTGGGAAGCATTCCTTGACCCACCAAGGCAGACCTCACCTGCATCTGTTGTTTCCAAGGAAGTACCTTCCCATGCAGCACACGCCCACTGAGGGCCACATGGGCTGGCCCCTGCCAGGCAGCATGGGGTACAGCATTCCCTCCCCACCATCTTGCAGAAGGAAAAGGGGCTCAGAGAGATTAAAGCCTAGTTCAAGGTCACAGTGGGGGTCATCACTGACCCAAGACCATGAGCTCCCACCCTCTGGGAACACTGCACCATGAACCCCATTGCCTAGGTCAGGGAACCCTACTGCTCATCCCACATGACCTCACATGACCCCACGGTACACCCCGCATGACCTCACTGCTCACGCATGACCCCAAGTAACCTTATTGCTCACCCCACATGACCCCACTGCTCACACATGGCCCCATGTGACCTCTGGCCCACGTCCCGTGACCTCGAAGTCCACACATACACACGTGTTCGAGGAGTGAATGCTGCAGCTTCTTATGACGAATGGCCTGCCTTATGAAGCAACAGTGCAGGCCCCAGAGGCAGGGCTGTCTGTGACCCTCGGCTCAGCATACACGACTCTGCAGACATCAGAGGAACTCAACAGAAAACCCAGCCTCCCCCATGCAAGTCAGAATTGGACCCCCTAAAAGACCAGCCATGGGCTTGGCAAACCCTATGCCCTTCCTCACAGGTGACCACACCCTGAAAAAGGCCTGCGTCTCTCCAGCCCTGCAGAACCTGAGGGTCCCACATGGACCCTTTACCAAAGATTCACAAGACGCAGCTGCAGTCAGCCTGAGATCTGGGGTCTGCGACCACACGCCACTGAGATGAGGGGCAGGCTGCACCCACATGCTTCCCTGCAGCCTGAGGGAGAACGGTGGTCTCCCTCCCATACCACTTCCACCAAGTCAAAGCCATCTGCCTTTGTTACTGCAGAAAATGTTTTCACTTTGTTGCATCTTGCAAAAATTAGGGCAGTGGCAGGAAAACCAGATGACTTTGCTGTCTTTCCCGATGCTGGCAGAGACTCCAAAATTGCTTTTGCCTTCACGATCTCAGGGGAAAGGGAGGGAAGAGCAGAGCGTGACAGGCGCATGAAGCTGGCTGCACCGTCTATGTTTTGATTTTACTAATATGAGTGATGGTTTCAGGAAAAAGGTTTTGGTTGGGTTGAAGTTACTACAAAGATTAGGTCATTTTCTAGTTCTTTCTGTAGCAACATTTGTGAAGCTCAGAAAGTAACCTGCAAACACCAGAAACAGGTCATCAAACGTGCCCCCGTTTCCCACTGGCACCCAAAAAGGCAGGCTGACAGCTGCAAGGCTAGTTCCCGTCAGAAGCTGTAACCCAGTGCACCAGCACGAGAGAAAGCAGTGATGCAGATGCTTCCCGACGACGATGCTGATGGCGCAGGCAGGAGAAAGAGCCACTGTCGCTGTCCTGCTCTTTGCCGTGTGAAGAGGGAAGCAGCCTGCAGGCCTGGAGACGGGCCCGGGTGCATGCTTGGGGGCTGCCATTGCATCCACGAGTCAGCCCTGATGGTCGGAACGTGTCCTCCACGTGTGCCTGTCCCCTGCACGGGGGAGGCCTGTGCTCCCTCCTCCCAAGGATCCAGGGGCCTCCCAGAACCCCCAGGAACCCTCACATTCTGGTCTCCTGAATGTGAAGCCAGGAGCGTCGTCCATCTCCAAATGCCAGCTCTCCATGCCCAGCGAGTGTGCAGCACCTTGAGGGCGGTTCCCATCCACTCCGAAGCTGCCGAGCCCTGCTTTGGCGCCAAGTGCTGCACTAAGTGCTTCACACGCACGAACTCAGTTGCCTGTACAAACACCTTACGAAGGGGAGACCATCACTGTCCCCACGCTGCAGATGAGGAAACCAAGGCAGGAAGGGCAAGGGACTCATGTAGGTTCCACAGCCAGCAGAAGGAGGGACCCAGATCAACCCCTGGCAGCCTGGCGGGAGCCACTGTCTGGCTCAGGAGGGTGGGCTGCTCTTCCATGTCGGAGGGTCGGTTTCCACCTGGCCCTCTAAGACAGGGCATCAAGACCCCTCTTGGCCCTTCTCTTCTGCACAAATAGGTGCTTTGGCAGCAAAGCGAAGATGCTCACCAAATACCAGAGTGAGGCGAAGTAGAGACAGAGGCGTGGCTCTGGCTTCAAGCTGCTCTCTGTGACACGCAGTTGACAGATGGGGCTATGGTGGGAGGAAGGCATTTGACAGGCGGGTGGCACGGAGGAAGTGGGAGCAGCTCTAGCCCTGCTCTTTCTGCAAATCTCATCCAGGCCACTGCCCTAAGACTGAGGCCTTGGGATGTAAAGTCCCATGAAGGCGGGCACGGGGTCTCAGTCATGCTGCCGCTGGCCCTGGAACTGCAGGGTAAGCGCGTAATGAGTGTGTGCAGAATTAACCCAGAACCCGAGAACAGCCGCTCTCCGGAGAGGGCTCCCCGTGGGGACCCGGTGCGGTCCACAGTGCACCTGCTTTTTCCGGGGCGGCCAACACGGCCGAGCGCCCCATTCCCAGCTCCCGCTCCCACTTCTCCAAGTACAGACCCCATGTGGGTAAGGCAGAGCCCACAGCAGCTCCCAGACACACCTGTAGGAGGCTGTGCGTGGCCAGCTCTGTGCAGGGCCCTGGGAGGAGGCCCCGGCCCGGCCACCGCACCCATGGGAGATGAGCCTGTGCCACAGGGGCCAAGGGAAGGAAGTGTGTGAGGTGCGTCAGGGCGGGGGTGGGCATCTGGTGTTTGAGGAGCCGGGAGGGGCTAAGGGCAGGGAAGACAGACAGGTAAGGTGGCTGGGAGGGCCCCGGGACAGCAGCAGCCAGGGCACTAGGGCGGGAGGCAGAGGCTGCTCAGCGGGCAGAGACCAGGCCTGGTGGCCTCTCACACCTTTTATCCTACAGGAGGGGAAGGCAAGAGGTGAGGTGTGGGGTGGCAAGTGTATGTCCTTCAATTCATCTGTGGAGCCAGCGCTGAACTCGGCATTGGCTGCAGACAGATATTCCAAGAGCCAGCCCAGGACAAGCTGCACCTGGGGCCTCCTGCCACCACGGCTGCCCCAGCTGGAACTGCCAAGGCCCCCTCACTGAGGCACGGTGCATCTCCTGGTGGGAATGACGGGAAATCAGGAAGCCAGGGGGCCCTCCACACCTGCATGTTTACCTGAAGAGTCCAAGCAGTCGGCCACGCTGGAGACCTCAAACCTCTGGTCCAGGATGCCGGGATAGCTGTCCAGAAAGTCCACCGACTTCAGCGGACTGTGGATGCGAGCTCCATCTAGGACACACATTCCAGTGACTTTGGTGGAAGACAGGGGAACCCCAATCCATTGGGGACCCTGAGCCAGGGGTACCCCAAAGCACAGAGAGTGTCCAGAGGACCCGATGGCCACAGACCCATGAGCCGGGGGGCCTGTCTCTAAAGGACCCTCCTGACCCCAGCCTTCGCCTGTGTCCTGCGGAGTTGGCGGGCACTATCTAATATTTCTTTCCTTCTGCAAACCTAGGTGCATTCACAGAACAGCTGAATCAGCAGGGCCGGGAGAACACACAGCACCCCCCCGGGTTGGGTTGCAGGGTCCCCACCGGTGGGCAGCGGAGCCTCACCCTGGACCCGGCGCGCCAGGAGGCCCAGCAGGTAGTTGCTTGTCTGCTGCAGCCGGAGCCTCACCCCGGACCCCGCGCGCCAGGGGCGGAGCCTCACCCCGGACCCGGCGTGCCAGGAAGCCCAGCAGGTAGTTGCTTGTCTGCTGCAGCAGGACGTTGTTGTCGCCTTCGTACGTGCAGTTGGGATCGTTGTCATCTCTGAGGACCCCCAAGCGGTTCACTGCAATGAAGCCACAGCAGCACCGTCATTTAAGAGGCAGGTCTGAGAATTAGCCCATCACTATGTGAGAATTTAAAAAGCCCTAAGAGGCCAGGCACGTGGCTGACACCCGTAATCCCAGCACTTTCGGAGGCTGAGACGGGAGGATCACTTGAAGCCAGGCGTTCAAGACCAGCCTGGCCAACATGGTGAAACCCACCTCTACTAAAAATACAAAATAGCCAGGTGTGGTGGCGGACGCCTGTAATCCCAGCTACTTGGAAGGCTGAGGCATGAGAATTGCTTGAGTCTGGGAGGCAGAGATTGCAGCGAGCTGAGATCACGTCACTGCCCTCCAGCCTGGGCAACAGAATGAGACCCTGTCTCGAAAAAAAAAAAAAAAGCCATGAGTTTGAGACCAGGCTAGGCAACACAGTGAGACCCTATCTCTACAAAAAATGGAAAAAAAAAATTAGCTGGGCATGATGGCATGCCCCTGCCATCCCAGCTACCCAGGAGGCTGAGGTGGGAGGATTGCTTAAGAGGCCAGGCTTGAGGCTGGAGTGAGCCATGGTCACACCACTGCACTCTAGCCTGAGTGACAGAGTCAAGCCCTGAACCCAGCTTGACCAGACACAAAGCACTGCTGCCCCGCTTCACGTCCCAGCCCCGGCTCCTCCTGAGTGCTGTCAGCAAGCCCTGCATGGTCACCTGGCAAAGGTAAAGCCTCCCTGGCATGGGGTTACTGACAGAAGGGAGCCGTCTCCTGGCAAAGTCTCCCCGGCATGGGGTCACTGGCAGAAGGGAGCCGTCTCCGGGTGCTGACTTGCCCAGGGCTGCCCTTGTTCCTTCTGTAACCGAATGAACTCTTCTTTTTACACAAGAAATTTCAGGACAACTTTTTTTTATCTTTCCTACCGGTTAGCTGGATGACTTCATCTACGTTACAGGGCTTCCTTTCCAGGCCCTCACGCAGTCGAGCCTGCCTCCTCTGAAGGAAAGCGTTGTCTGATGTGAGGCTGGGATGAACCCAGCAGGAAGAGGGTGGAGCTGACTTCTCACACTCACACACTGAGACTGATGTATCTGGAGGGCGTGACAGGAGTCCTATTGCAGCCATGCCGCCGGTAGGCTTCTGATTAGGCTTGTGGTCACTTAGAACACCTGATCTTTTTCTCCGGACTTGCTGTCAAATCGTGCCATGCATCTCCTGCCACGTAACAGGTCAGCCACTGAACAAGAGCTGGGAGACGCCTCAGCACAAACATTTGCAATCGACTTTCTAAACCTACATGGAGGCTGGGTCGTACTGGTCTCAACGCCAGCATTTGTGTACGTAATGGATCTTGCTTCAGTCTTCTTTGCCATCGGCAGTACTGCAAGATTCAATTTCCTCATTCTACTTAAAATGAGAACAAAGCTCAACTATGCATAGCACCCCGATGAGTTACAACAACAAATAAAAACCACTAAGGGCACTGAACTGAGGACTAAGCACACACACGAGTAACCTAAGTACAGCCATGGCTACCCACATGGCAGAAGCGACAGACAGGGTGTGGTGGGAGCGAGGCCCACGCCGGAACAGGCGTGAGTTAGGACAGCGGGGCGGGCGGGGGATCACTGAACGCGTGGGTGTAATTCTCTACTGAGCACCGCCAAAACTCTCACCAACTTGGCAAGGGCCTGAAATGCTCCCAGAGGGCAAGAGTTTTGCTGATTCTGTGGCTGTTCTGAGTGTGTACGTGGCCTTCTTTGAGCAACCAGTGTTTGCCGATCAATTATTTAAGATTAGTACTCGGGTTCTGCAGGTAAGCTGCAAATGATGACGATGATGATTAACGGTAACAGCATCAGCAGATAAAAAAGTTAGTGGGCACACGTTACACGCCAGATGCTGTGCTCAAACTTCATACGTGTTCATTCGCTTACTTCCGGCAAGAACCTATGTTGTGGGTACACTATTTTCACCCCCATTTTATAAATAAGAACATTGAGGCACAGTGAGGTTCAGCAACCTGCCCACAGTCACCAGGCTGGTGAGACGGAGCCAGGACTCAACCCCAGATCAGCTGGTGGCCCCCCCGCCCCTGCTCTGCACCACACGATGCTGCCTCAGTCATCGTCAATGCTGACATCACTAACTCTTTTTTCCTAAGTGTAAGGATGTTTTATCCGAATAACACACAGTGCTAGTTTACTACCAAGCTATTCACCAAACAGTTAAAATTCAAATGAGCACATCAGCTGCTCTCTGCCTGCATTCTGGCCAAAAGGCATCAAGCATCTGAAAGCAGCGGATTCTATCTAGGTCAGGGGTTGGCAAAGTTGCTCTGCAATGGACCAGAGAGTAAATATTTTCAGCCCTGTGAGCCACATGGTCTCTGTCACAGCTGCGATTACTCAACTCTGCCCCTGCAGTGCGAAACAGCTGCAGGAAATATGCAAATGAACGGGGGTGGCTGTGTTCCAATAAAACTTTATTTGCAAAAGCAGGTGGCAGGCTGGATTTGGTCCTCAAGCCACAGTGTGCCGACCCTGGTCTAGAGTCAAACAGCAGGGCTAAGGACAGGAAACCACCACGTGCTCCTCCAAAACCTACTGGCCAGATAGCCGTGTCCTCCACACGCCTCCCGGCATTCCTGAATTCCTTGCTGAGCGGTCCACGAGGCCAGGGGCTTGCCGGCTGATGCCAGAGCGTGGATCTCATGTCCGAGCTCTGCCTTTGGGTGAGGAAATCCAACAAGAACAGGTGAAAAGAGACTTTTGACACCAAAAAGTCACAAGTCGGTAATAACATCAAACAGTCATATCCCCTCTAGTCTAATACAAGACATCCCAAAAATGACCGAAGAGGAAACCTAATTGTAATTAGAAATAAAAGGGGTCTTCGCCCAAGTATGGGTACACTGTGGTATGCTCATACCATTTCACAGCAGTGAAAACAAGGAGACCACAGCTCTGCACAGCAAATAACTCTCAGGGCCCGAACATGCGTGCCAGAAGCAAACTGCAAGGGAATGTGCACCACGGCCCACTTCAAAGTTCACAAATGTAAAAGTGAATGACAGGCCGCGGAAGGCTGCAATTGTGCAGCGAAACCATGATGAGAGGCCAGGGAATCAGACCCAGCACTGAAGACCGTGTTCCCTCCTCCCGGGACAGGGAAGGGCCGGGACCCGTCCGTTCCCAGAAGGCTGCAAGCGCCTCGGTAACTGACGGTCTGCTCGGCGTGGGTGCTCGCTGTGCCTCCCCTGGGCCTAACATGTTTTACTGAGATTCCGTTGCTGTCCACGGACACACCACCCTGAATGTGCCTGATCTCGGAAGCTAAGCAGGGTCGGGCCTGGTTAGTACCTGGATGGGAGACTGCCTGTGAATACTGGGTGTTGCAGGTTTTTTTTAAGGGAAAAACAAAAAACAAAAAACAAACTTGTTTTGCTTTTGTTTAATATCTAATGATGAAAACTTAAGAGACTGGGCCGGGTGCAGTGGCTCACACCTGTAATCCCAGGACTTTGGGAGGCCAAAGTAGGCGGATCACCTGAGGCCAGGAGGTCGAGACCAGCCTGACCAACATGGTGAAACCCCATCTCTACTAAAAATACAAAATTAGCCGGGTGTGGTGGTGCACACCTGTAATCCTAGCTACTTGGGAGACTGAGGCAGGAGAATCACTTGAACCCAGGAGGTGGAGGTTGCGGTGAGCTGAGATCATGCCATTGCACTCCAGCCTGGGCAACAAGAACAAAACTCCATCTCGAAATAAAAATAAATTAAAAAGGAAAAACAAGAGAAACACACACACACACACACACACACACACACACACACACACACACACACGGCTAAGCCAAATGACCCATTTTATGAGTGTTTTCAACTTCACATAAGGGGCTGAGTTGAGGCCCTCCTCTGCCTGGGTTAAACCAGTGAGTTTCAGAAGGAATGAGCCTGGTCACCCTTTACAACATTATTCACCAGAGAACAATGCAATGCAAGTGTCAGCTGGCAGGAGCTCCAGTGACTCACGTGTTACACAGGCTTAACCCCTTCATCACTCAGAAGCACTCCCTGCTCAGGCCTCCCAGGCCTGGGGTGTGCTCTGCCATCAATCCCGCAGGCCATCCCTCCGCCATCACGGGGCATGAATCCGGATACCAAATATTTCGAGATATGCTAATTAGATATGGGTTTTTTCCAAGGTTGTCCGTAACCCCAATCTGTGGCATTTCCTCTCTGCTTTCCAACACAGTTATTTCTCTTTATTTACATTTCACTCTTGCTCAGGAGGCAGCAGGAGGGGTGACGGAAAATCAATTCATAACCATCCACAACAAAATTGGTTCCCCACGTCTGTATGCTGAGGCCGATCTTGGGATTTGCACACTCGTTTCTGGCACAAATCCTGTGACTGTCAACTCAAATCCAGTCAGTGGGATTCAGACCTTTGTGCGGCTGTTTATGAAAGGCTCAGAACCATGAAATCCACTGAGGGGCGGGTAATGTGGATTCTGCAAAACGGTCATGTTCTCTAAAGGAGCCCAACAGCTGAACTCACAGACAGGAAGCAGGAGCCGCGTCAGCACATCCTTGAGAGGCAGGAGTGTGGTCGTGTGCCCGGCTGCTCAATTGCAGCGGAGGCCAAGAGCCCTGGGCGGGTGGGAACCACTGGAGGAATGTGTCCGAGGCTCTGTCCCCGCAAGTCAAAGGACTGGCTTTGAACTGAAGGCTGAACCTGTGCTGCTCCAACCATGTGAAATGTGAACAACGCTGTGGAGGGCACAGATGCCACCTCACCTGTCTGGCGCTGCGGTCTCCCGCTGCAAGGCCTCGCTGGAGCTCCACCAAGTCCAGGAAGAGCGACTTGGAGAAGTGGTCTAAGGCGTAGGCAGCCGCCAGATATGGAAGCAAGCGCCATTGCTAGAACAGACAAGACAGCTGCGTGAACACATCACGGGTTCCCATGAAGGGTGGCCCATCCCATGGACCACGAAGGCCAGTAGAGGAAGAGGGCGTCAGGGCCACGCACCCACTAGCGCTGAAGGTCTCCATTGTCTTCCCGGCTCATGAGAAAACCTTCACTCTGACCCGCTCTCAACTCAGGTAGTTGGGCTTCTTGTCATAGCTTTCACCCACGCCCTTGACGGACAGCCTCAAACACAATTTCCTAAATGGCAACTACTCACAGCTGTCCCATCAGTCACTACAGAACAAAGCGCTGGTCTGTCTGAACTGAGACGGCCACACTGCTAGGGGCTGACTGCCCGGCACAGTGGTTGATAGCACGTGCCTCGTGAGCCCGTGAGGATGAAGCAGTCACCCTGAAACAGAGGGGAAAACTGAGGCCACAGAGCTGGCAACACCTCGAAGGGTAGAGGGCATGTCTTTTTCATTTTGTCTGACAAATCATAGGGTCCATCTGTTGTTGGAAGGGTGGGTGGTGGATGGATGTGTCGTGTTTAAGTGGATGAGTGGATGGTGGATGGATGCGTGGCTGGGTGGGTGGATGATGGACGGGTGGGGGTGGATGAGTGGACGGGTGGGTGGATAGATGCATGGATGGGTGAATGGATGGGTGGGTGGATGTGTGGATGGATGGGTGGGTGGATGGGTGGATACGTGGATGGGTGGGTGGATGCGTGGATGGGTGGGTGAATGTGCAGGTGGTGGGTGGATGGGTGGATGGGTGGATGGATGGATGGATGGATGGATGGATGAATGCATCAATGGGTGGGTGGGTAGGTGGATGGAT
>CAUYOR010145893.1:0-11608 GCA_963573925.1 Callimico goeldii | reverse complement strand
TCCTGAGTAGCTGGGATTACAGGCACGTGCCACCATGCCCAGCTAATTTTTTGTATTTTTAGTAGAGACGGGGTTTCACCATGTTGACCAGGATGGTCTCGATCTCTTGACCTCGTGATCCACCCGCCTCGGCCTCCCAAGTTTTATTCATTTTCTCCCCTGCTCCCATCCTGTGAACCACAGTTTTATTATCTTTCTCTGAACATTTGAGCTTTTAAAAATTCCCCATATAAGTGAGATCATGCAACATTTATCTTTTTGTGTCTGACTTATTTTACTCAGTACAATGTCCTCCAGGTCCCTCCATGTTCTTTTTTAAGGCTGAATAATATTCCATCGTGTATATCTACATTTTCTTTATCCATTTTTCTGTTGGCAGACACTTAGGTTGTTTCCACATCTTGGCTATTATGAATAATGCTGCAGTGAAGATGGGTGTGCAGATACCTTTCCAAGGTGGTGATTTCATCTTTTTTGGGTATGTACCCAGAAGAGGGATCACTTGGTTGTATGGTAGCTGTACTTTTACTTTCTTTAGGGATTTCCATATTTTTTTCCATAAAGGCTTCACTAATCTACATTCCTGCCAAGCATGTACTGCGGTTCTCTTTTCTCCATACTTTCACATTTGTTACTATATCTCTGTCTTTTTGGAATACCATCCTTATGAAGTGTGAAGTGATAGCTCATAGTGATTTTAATTTGCATTTATCTGATGCGTAGTGAAGTTGAGCACCTTTTAATATATCTGTTGGCCTTTTTTAAAACGTCTTTGGAGAGATGTCTGCTCGGGTCTTTTGCCTGTTTTCTAAATCAGGTTGTTTTTCTGCCATTGAGTTGTAGAAGTTCCTTATACATTTTGAATACTAGCTTCTCAGATATGTGGTTTGCAAACATGTTTTTCCTAGTTGGTAGGTCGCTGTTTTATTTTGTTGATTGTTTCCTTTGCTGTGTAGAAACTTTTTAGTTTGACATACTCCATATCCCCTTTTATTTATTTTTGGTTTTGTTGCCTGAGCTTTGGTGTGAGACCAAGAAATCACTGCAATGGACTATGTCAAGGAGCTCTTCCCCAATGTTCTTTCCTAGCAGGATTATGGTTTCAGGTATTAGATTTAGGTCTCTTATCCATTTTGAATTGTTTTTTGTTTACAGTGTAAGATACGGTCCAACAGAATTTTTAAAATGGGCTGGGCTGGGCTCAGTGGCTCACGCCTGTAATCCCAGCACTTTGGGAGGCCAAGGTGGGTAGATCATAACGCCAAGAGATTGAGACTTTCCTGGCCAACATAGCGAAATCCCATCTCTACTAAAAATTCAAAAATTAGCTGGGCATGGTGGCACACATCTGTAGTCCCAGTTACTCGGGAGGCTGAGGCAGGAAAATCCCCCCCAAGAGGTAGAGGTTGCAGTGAGCCGAGATCACGCCACTGCACTCCAGCCTGGTGACAGAGCAAGACTCCATCTCAAAAAAAAAAAAAAAAAAGAACTATATTATGCAATTTACCTATGTGTGCAGCTTAGCGAACTACATGATGAAGATATTGTAAGACATCTTGGCCTTAGTTTCCTGTTCTGAAAATTACAAGCAGCATAACTTCAGATAGGTAAGTTACTTTCTATCATATGTATAACTGAGGGGGCAGTAGTGGGAATTGCTTTACTGAAGTATCGTAAAATTCATCCAGCTACTAAATTTCATAACTGTAAAGAACTGTGCAAAAAGTAATGGTAATATTAATAAGTTAAGATTTTCATCATTTAAGACACTGTGTGTGTGTGTGTGTGTCTTATTTGAGATGGGAAAATGGGCAGTAGAACTAGAGACATGGACAAGAAAACACATTCTCCAGGCTAGAATCCTAGGTGGGAGTATTAAGGAGACCCATGAGCACTAAAGCTGGAGTTTGTTTGGATTTCCTGAATAAGTGACATGTGCACAACATACATGTTCCAAAATTATTCAGGAAAATCCTAAATTGAGACTAACAGTTATATTTCTATTCAACATGGAAAAAGTGTTCTAACATTCTACTTGTTCTAGTGATCTGTTTTTAGTTTACCAAAGTAGAGGTTTGGACTTTATGCTGTAACCACTGAACACCCCTCTGCTTGGCTTGACAAATAACATGAAGACAACACAGGGCAAGTTCAGCTAGGCCAAGCTTCCAGCAGGGAAAGATGAATTCTTTTTTAAAAAGTTTATTTTCATAGATTACAGCAAGAAATGGACTTTTGCTACAGGTCATTAGTTAGGAATCCTCCCTTTAAGTAGCTCAAACATATTATATTTTGAAAATATGTTCATGATCTTTTTAGTGTGATCTCCCTTAATGAGATGTGTTCCTTTCCTAGACAAGGCAGTATTTTATTTTTCCCTGTATTGTAGGAACTTAAAAGCATTCACTAATGATGATAATGTGATAAAATTTAGCCTTAGCTCTAGAATGTTGGCCACATAAAACTTGCAAACTATTTTTAGTACAACAGAAAAATTATTGGGAGCTAGAAGATATGGTTTTATTTTAGTTCAATCATGTTACTTGTCATGTGACCTTGAACAAGCCATTTAACTTTCCAAGCCAAATTTTTTTCCTTTGTAAAATCCTGAAACATTACTGAGAATCAAGTGAATAAGGCATATATAAACAGCCCTTCAATGAGTTCCTACTGTATAGGACTGGTCTCTTCCACATCTGGATCTCTAATGCAAAACAATACATTGGGAAAGTATCAGGCATTGATAAACATAAGACATTTGTTAATTATTTCACATGTAATTTAGAGGCTCCAAATCCCAATGGGACAACAATGTGACCAGTAAAAAAAAATTCTATCCCTGCTTTAAAGGTCCATAGACTCATAGGATCTTAGTGATTATATCATACAATCTCTTACTTTACAGATGAGAAAGTAGAATAACTATTATATAGTTAACACATGGCAAAGCAAAACTAAAAGCCACCTTTATATTAAGGCATAAGATTTGTAGCTGTACTGAATATTAACCATTGCCATGTTAGTGACAAGATGGTTCAAAAAGTAGTGTAAGATATACTTTATCTTAGGCTTCTTTTTAAAAATGACCCAGGCCCGGTGCGGTGGCTTATGCCTGTAATCTCAGCACTTTGGGAGGCTGAGGCAGGTGGATCATGAGGTCTGGAGATGGAGACCATCCTGGCCAAAATGGTGAGACCCCATCTCTACTTAAATTACAAAAATTAGCTTGGCATGGTGATATGTTCCTGTAATCCCAGCTTCTCGGGAAGCTGAGGCAGGAGAATCACTTGAACCAGGAAGCCAGAGGTTGCAGTGAGCTGAGATCGTGACATTCCCTTCCAGCCTGGGCAACAGAGTAAGACTCTGTCTCAAGGAAAAAAAAAAGACCCATAATATAACTTCTCTTTGCCCCATCTTACAAGATTATTCAAGTCCAGAAACAGGGTCTATTCTGATCAATATAGCTGGCTATTATTTTAGACAGTGGATTATAGGCTCTGTGACTTTTTCCGCAAGATATGGATTGTTTTCTATATACAAATCATATAAATAGAAAGCAATTCCAGGGTCATGATGATACTTTGGGTCTGTTTTTCTGCATGTCTATGGAAAGGCAGTAACCTGTCTTTTTTAAGGAAAATTTACCTGGGGGTTGCAGACAGTAATATCCAGTGCTATTAAAGTGAGAATGAAAATGAATTTATTAGAAAAAGAACTCTATACTTACATTAGGATTTCAAACTGACTTAAAGACACATTTCCGCCTATTTAAGGAAAATATTTTCTAGTTGAATTAAATGATGCATATGGCTTTACCATGGGGTAGAATTTCCAATGGGATGTGACTCAGGAAAAAAAAGGCTTAAAGTGAGTTCTGAAGTGCACGTAGGATTTAACAGATAAAAATGGAGGGAAGGAAGTCTACGGAGAGGCAAGAGCATGCACAAAGGCACTGTGGCGTGAAGGAGCAGTCAAACACTGGAAAGTAAAAGTAGTATGAGGAGGCCATTGTGGCTAGACCAGAGTGCTGGGAGAAGCATGGAAACAGGAGAGTCCAAGAGGTGGAAAGGGGTAAGATCACTGTGGTTCAGGTTAGGTGGGCTAACTCCTCTCCTCTACAGACTCCCAACACATGGCTCTTCCTCTCAATGCTTTTTCTCATGCTCTCCTTTACAGAGTTGATATTTCTGACCTGGGCTGCATGTACTTTATTAAAGCATTGTTTCACTGTATTGCAATTATTTATTATTACATAACAATTTCTACTAGTAGACTCTGAGTTTCTTGAGGACAACAAGTGTGAAATACTTATGTTCTTTTTTCTAGTACCATGTCTGACAGATACAAAATATATTTAAATATTTTCCATATGGCTCAATAAATCAGGTTCAGTCTTTCATAAGCAGGCACAGTTATTTGTGCTTACATCACCCCACAGAAATGGTCTGATTCTGTATGTGCAAAGTTATTCAAATCACTGGGTAAAAGGAATGGTCTAAGTATAAAGCCTAATTCAGTTGCAAGGAATGAAAATTTATTAAAATTTGCATTCCAGGAGCTCAGGGATCTGGTCTGTCTGGTTTGACACTCAGTGCCTGGGGCAACACACATACAAAGTAGAAACCACAAACCAGTTTGCAGAGTGGATAACTATGAAGAAAGTTCTGAGACAAGAATGCCTTAAACCTGGGTTTTGCTAATGATCTCTTATGAGGCTGAGTAAATAACTCAGATTGTATATCCTTATTTTCCACCATCAGTGAAAATTAATCTAAGTAAATAACTTACATAGTGTAGTCATATTTTCCCCATCAGTTAAAATTAATCTAAGTAAACAACTTAGATTGTGTAGCCTTATTTTCCCCATCAGAGAAGTATTATAGAATTCAGTCTGAGCCCACAAGGAGATCCAAAGCTGAGTGGGTGAAGCCTGCGAAGTTACATCTAATGGGTGCTCTTTCCATCTAACAACTGTTCCCGCAAAAAGACTCAAGAAATTAGCCCTGGCTGCGGGCGGTAGCTCATGCCTGTAATTCCAGCACTTTGGGTGGCCAAAGTGGGAGGATCATGAGGTCAGGAGTTTGAGACCACTTTGGCTAACAGGGCGAAAACCCGTCTGTACTAAAAATACAAAAAAATTAGCTGGATATGGTGGTGTGCACCTATAATCCCAGCTAGTCAGAGGCTGAGGCAGGAGAAGCATGTGAACCCAGAGGCACAGGTTGCAGTGAGCCAAGGTCGCACTATTGCACTCCAGTCTGGGAGACAGTGTGAGACTCTGCCTCAAAAAAAAAAAAAATAAATAAAAAAAGAAAAGAAAGAAAGAAAAGAAAAATAAATTAGCCAAGTCTATTTTAAAGGGAAAGTCCATCTTAACATAGATTAAAAGGCAGCAAAAAAGAAACTCAGAGATAGATTATGCTTAACATATTTTGTGGGTTAATAGTTATATGGCATAGCAAGTTGGACTGGGGGTAAGAAAAAGACAAGTATGTAAAAATGATCTAAAAACCATTTTGAAAAATGATGAACTTTTTTGTTGTTGTAAAAAGAAATACCTTTGAATCTTAAAGGTACGTCCATGGGTATATATTTATGCTAATATTATACCAAAAGAAAGGCTGAGTGAAAATATAAAGTTGTCAAGTACTGGCAACAAATTACACAGAGCTATTGCTAAAACCCTTAATTTTATAGGGAGTAAAGTATAGTCGTTTCAAATGAATACTGTAAGCTCTTTCATTAGAATATTAGTTTTTGAGTGCAGATACTGTATCTTAATCTGTTATACTCCCAGTACTTTGCATCGCTCTAAAATAGAGAAGAATCTCAATAAATATTTGAGAAATGAACAAATAAATAGAAAAGACCTGTATGGAGTACCTTCCTTATCCCACTCTTCAGGCTAAATATCACAAATAAAATCTTCCCTTGACTTTGAAAGTTGAAGATCCTTCCTAGAAATATGAGGCATCAAAATTACTTTTGCCAAATTGTAGTAGCTCTTGGGCCCTTTGACACTGGGAAGAGAATGCTATTGACTTGCCTAATGTGTTGTGGCATTTAGTGATGGTTCTATTCAAGCTTTTAAGGATGAAAAAGTAATTGAATGATCTAAGAGAATGAGGAACACAAGAAGAACTATTCATTCAGTGAAAAACCAGCCCAGATGCTCATCAAGCAACAAGTGGATAAAGAAAATGTGGTATATACATACATAATATGGAATACCACCACTTAAGAACTAATGAGCGCTCTCCCACCTGACAACATGATTATCCATGTAACCAAACACCACATGTTCCCCCAAAACTATTGAAATAAAAAAATAAATAAGTAAATTTGTAAGGAACTGACAATAGAATAAAATAATCTTTTAGGCATAAAGTCAATTTTACTGAGATTTATGCACTTAGACACACTGTATAAAATAAAGATATACAGATATGCTTAATAAACACAATATTTAAAAAATAAAAAGACTGTTAAGAACCAGAAACTGACTTGACCATTCGGTTTACACAGGATTGTTATACAATCAGGACTTGCTCTAAACTTATCTTGTTCTTTCCAAAGAAAATCTGATGGAGGTTGATGCTTTGCTTCAGATGCTGCTGCCCACACCTGTAATAAAATTGTTAATGACAAATACCATTGGAGTCGAATACAATTTTGTAAATGTCATAGGGTTACTCTGACATAATCTTTCTGAACAGATGAGGTTTTAAAATATAATGACTTTATCATGTACAGTGTTAAGTTATGTAACACCAAACAGCTACTCTACAGGGCTTAAAGGAAAAAACGAGAAAGAGAGGAACCCTCCTGCATCAGCTAATTATCTGTTCTCTAAGCAAATAATCTCTTCGCTTGTCTTTTCAAGTCTATATTTACTTGGTTTCAGGAAATAAGGAATTTCATTTTAATAGTTAAATTATAAAAACAAAATATTGTACACAAAATTGAAGACAGCTGTAGAAATCTTACTATGGGCATTAATTTACACTCAGAAGATGGACAGCGTAGTGTAATTAACCAGCAACAACAAACTTACATCTTAGGTTCAGATCCAGATCAAGTGATAATGAGACAGTGCTGAGCCACAGGCTGACAGTGTCAACAAGTCTGTCATGTACAATTCTAATATACAGTATTTATGCTCTTATACTCACGGTTACTGTGGAATTGGCCTGCATTACGATATTTGGAAGGAATTGGTACAAAGAAATTGTTTGTCCATTCACATTTTGCTGGAGAATATGATCTCCAATTGCCATTTCTTTGTCAAGGGAAGAGTTAATGAGCTTTATGAACAAACCCTTGACATTCACTTCAGCTATTGTCACATCTCCAAGAGAACTACAAAATAAAACACAAAGAATATAAGGGGCATTCAGATAGGAGTGTCTTTGACTCACTTTAAGAAGTGAATAACAAAGTGCTTGAAAGTTATTCTTAAACTGTATATACTACTGGGCAAGTTCTACATAGAAATAGTAGATTTTGTAACTTCAGACAAATGGCTTCAGTTTTTAGTTCTATTTCTTTATCTGAGCAATAAAATAATCTATTTCATATAAAATAAAGAAAACCTAAAAAGTACTTTAGGTGTCAAGGTATAAAAGCCACAGGAAGGTGTGAATTAAAATAATTTAAATTTCCTACTGTTCAAGATAAAATCATTGAAACATGAAACTCTCGAAAGTAAATCAAGAGACAAATCATTTACTTCCTTTCTGATAAAGTGACTGAAGATAAATAGCAACTATGTAATTCAAAGAATTTTGAAAGGTAAAAACATTATAGAAACATAAAATGGCATTTTTCACCTTTTAACTTGTGTTGAGAGCTTACTATGTATGATCCAGGGATCAAACTAATCATTTATATATCATTATATATCAGCATTTTTCAGATTGTGAGTCACAACTTATTAGTAGGTCAGAAATTACTTTGGTAGGTGAAGACCCCCAACTTAAAAATAAAATATATCTGTACTAACGATACTATTTATACGCCAGACACTGAAAAACACTATATATCTAACATCTCTATATGTATATCTATGTCTATGTTTATATTATCTCTCCACCTATCTCTCTATGTAATTCTCCAGAATTTCTTTTCCGCAGTTCCAAAGTCCAAAAAGCTCCAAGAAAAACCCAGAAAGTCTGGTCCAAAACTTAGGTGAAGCTATTTGTAGTCTTCGTTCATAGTTTACGCAAATATTTATGTTTTTCTGTGAAAAGTTAGATGCTTCATTTTTGATACTTCTGTAATCCCTGACAGTGTTATATAATATGTGTTCTCAAATTTCCTTTCCTAAAATTCTGAATTTGGAAATACATAAGTTCCCATGTATTTTGGTGAAGGCATTGTGGACTCACAGTAACTCTTATAATTCTCACAATAACATACGTATTTCTTGTTAAAATACTTCTACATATTTCTTATTGAGGATCACATTAAAAATGTGAGGAATGCTGTATTATCTCCTTTAATTATTAAAACAACTCAGGTAGTATTTTTAGTCCCATTTTATAGATAAATTGAGGTTTAGAGAGATTAATTCCCATGTCCAAGGTCACTCCATAAATATTAATCCTTGTCCTTCTGCCTCACTCAACTAGTAAAATCTCATATAGATTTGACCTAAACATTCAGACTGTTTAAATTCTGTATACACCATGGTGGTTGAGCGCTGCTAGCAAATGCACACGCGCGCGCGCGCACACACACACACACACACACACACACACACACAGATTGCTACCAAAAAGTTAGTGGTCTCCAACCACACCTGGCCTTTGCTAATTGACAGCAAGTTGTCATCTTCATAAACCAAGTCAGCAACTTCTGCCATCCTTCAACAATGTTCAAATCCCTGTCCCATATCTCTGTTCTCTTACTTGGCAAGTTATCTCACTAAGAAAACATAGCCATCAGAGAGAAGTACATGTCCCCGCTTCCCACATAGAAACAGGCTCACCTGTAGCTGAGCCCACCTTTTCTCTGTAGCCCACCCCGTTTCCATGGAAGAGGCCCCTTCTCCCATCTGCAGTGAAGTCCTCTGGTCACCTCCTCCTGATGCTTCAGCAACTCGGTCCCCTCATTGTCCTTCCTTTCTCCTTTAACACCAATTTCTCCCTCTGAACTACCTATTTCCCCCAAATAGGTACATATCTTTGAGGGGCTATCACCTTAAAAAAAAAAAAGAAAACAATCCTTCAACTTACAATTCCTACTGCCATCACGACCTAGCTATGTCACTAATTAAAATCACCTCATGAGAAAAATATATGTTCTGTGGACCTGGGGTGAAGAATTCTATACATATTCACTGAATTTACTTGTTGCAGGTCTGAGATCAAATCATAAATGTCCCTGTTAATTTTCTATCTCGTTGATCCGTCAAACATTAACAATACTGGTGTCAAAGTCTCCCGCTATTATTGTGTGGGAGTCCAAGTCTCTTTATAAGTCGTTGAGAACTTGTCTTATATATCTGGGTGTTCCTATATTGGGTGCATATATATTTATGATCATTGACTCCTATTGTTACATTGATCCTTTTACCATTATGTAATGTCCTTCTTTGTTTCTTTGAGTCTTTGTTACTATTAAAGTCTATTTTGTCAGAGACGAAAGTTACAACTCCTGTTTTTGTTTTTGTTTTTGTTTTTTTTCCGCTCTTCATTTGATTGATAAGTCTTCCACCAAAGCTTTGAGTCTTTGTGTGTCCTTGCTTATGAAATGGATCTGGATACAGCGTACCAATGGGTTTTGACTTTTTATTCAATTTTCCTTTCTGTGTCTTTGATTGGGGCATTTAATCCGTTTAAATTTAGGATTAATATTGATATTTGTGAGTTTAATATTGTCGTTTAATGCTAGCTGGCTATTTTGCCCATTAGTTGATATAGATTCTTCATTATGGAGATACTCTTTACCTTTTGGTTAAGTTTTTGGGATGACTGATACTGGTTGTTCTGTTCTGTGTATAGCGCTTCTTTCAGAAGCTCTTGTAAAGCAGGCCTGGTGGTGGTGAAATCTCTGAGTGCTTGCTTTTTCGTGAAAATTTTATTTATCCTTCATTTATAAAGCTCAGTTTGGCTGGATATGAGATTCTGGGTTGAAAATTCTTTTCTTTGAGGATATTGAATATTGACCCCCCCACTGTATTCTAGTTTGTAGGGTTTCTGCTGAGAGATCTGCTGTGAGTCTGATAGGCTTCCCTTTATGGATTACCTGACCCTTCTCTCTAGATGCCCTTAGAATTTTCTCCTTTATTTCAACCCTGGTGAATCTAACGATTATGTGTCTTGGAGTTGCTCTACTTGAGGAATATCTTTGCGGTGTTCTCCGTATTACCTGGAGTTGAATATTGTCCTGCCTTACTAGGTTAGGCAAGTTTTCCTGAATAATATCCGGAAGAATATTTTCCAGCTTGGATTCATTCTCTTCATAACATTCAGGTACACCTATCAAACGTAAATTAGGTCTTTTCACATAGTCCCATATTTCTTGGAGACTTAGCTCATTCCTTTTTACTCTTTCTTCTCTAACCTTATCTTCTCATTTCATTTCATTTAGTTGGTGTTCAACCTCTGATATCCTTTCTTCTGCTTGATCAATTCAATTGTTAAAACCTGTGCATACTTCACAGAATTCTCGCATTGTATTCTCCAGTTCCATTAATTCACTTATATTCCTCTCTAAATTGTCTATTCTCCTTAGGATTTCATCAAACCTTTTTTCAAAGTTCTTAGTTTCTTTGCGTTGGGTTAGAACATGTTCTTTTAACTCACAGAAGTTTCTTATCATCCACCTTCTGAAGCCTACTTCTGTTAATGGAACGCACTCGTTCTTCATCAGGCCTTGTTCCATTGCTGATGAGGGACTGTGATCCCCTGTAGAGGGAGAGGCATTCTGATTTTGGGTAATCTCAGCCTTTTTAGGCTGGTTTCTTCCCATCAGTATAAATTTATTCATCTGTCGTCTTTGTAATTACTGACTTTCAAATTAGGTTTCTGAGTGGACATCCAACTTGTTGATTCCCAGCGCCAGAATCTGAGCAACCCACTGCTCCAGCTAAAACAGTGGCATTAAGATTGATGGTGCTTTTCTGCCTGGGAATCTCTGGTCTGGCTTCCTTCTTGAGTCCGTCCTTCAATCAGCTGAATAGGCGACTCTGCCTTTCCAGAGCTCCAAACGTTGACGAAAAGGGGACCCAGTCCCGTTTACTCTGCACCAAGAACTGCCACGTGGGCCACAAGAGTCGCGTTGGCAACCCGTGGGGCTCCTCCGCTGGGAATGTCCTGGTCCGTGAGCAACAAAACTTCGTCTGAAAGTGTGGCATCCCCTCGTTATCTGTGCTTTCACTGGGACCTACAATCCCAAGCTGCTAGTGATCAGCCAGCTTGGATCTCTCTCTCAAAGTTGTTTTATTTATTTTTGTTTGTTTGTTTTTATGCAGAGAAATTTACTGAGAGAAATTTACAAAAGCTTTAAAATGTTTATATAGTAAAGAAGAAACACTGGAAATTAATGAGCCACATGTCCATCTCAAGACACTGGATAATGGAACAATAGCATACATGCAAGAAAG
>CAUYOR010145886.1:0-15533 GCA_963573925.1 Callimico goeldii | reverse complement strand
TGCTGGTTTCTTCCCATCATTTTAAATTTATCCTCCTGTCGTCCTTGAAGTTACCAACTTTCAGATTAGGTCTCTTGAGTGGACGTCCAAGTTGTTAGTTCCCAGGGTCAGTACAGCGGCGTTAAGACTGGCGGTGCTTTTCTGCCCAGGAATCTCCTGTCTGGCTTCCTTCTTGGTTCCGTAGCAGGAGACTCTGCCTTCCCGGGGTTCCAAACCCCGGTCAGAAGGGGAACCTGTCTCGTTTACTCTGGGTCGGGAGCTGCCGCGCCGAGTGCTGGGGAACCTTGTGGATCCTCCAAACCTTGATCAGAATGGGGAGCCGGCCTTACTCCGTGAGCTGCGAGGTGCCAGCGAAACCGCGCCGTCTCCAAACCTCGGTCAGAAGGGGGAAGGGGGAGCCGGCCTTGTTTACTCTGCTCCCTGAGCGCGGAGGTGCTGGCAGAACGGCTGCTCCGTACACGAGAGTCGGGCTCGCGTCCTGTGTGATTCTTCCACTGGGAATCTTCTGCTCCTTGAGAGACCAGAATTTGTCTGAAAGTGTGGTTTCCTCTAGTTCTCCCGCCTTCCCTGAGAGCTAAAATCCCGAGATGTTAGCGGTCGGCCATCTTGGATCCTCCCCTATTTTTCTAATTTTCTACCTGCTTTGGTTGTTTAAAACTTTTTGGTCAAAAAAAAAAAAAAAAAAAAAAAAAAAAACGTAAATACCCAGAATGCTGAGGCAGAAGGATCACTTGAGCCCAGGAGTTAGAGGCTGTAGTGAGCTATGATTGTGCCACTACACTCTAACCTATGCAAAAGAGTGGGACCTGTCCACCCTGAACACGCCCGATCCTACCTCGATCTCGGAAGCTAAGCAGGGTCGGGCCTGGTTAGAACCTTGGATGGGAGACCACCTGGTTATACCTGGTGCTGTAGGCATTAAAAAAAAAAAAAAAAGAGTGGGACCTGTCTCTGAGGAAAAGAAAGCAAATAGTAAATAGGGAAACACTATCATACAATTTAAGTTAATTGGGACATTTTACCACTAATCCATTGCTTTTATTTAATTTAATTTAATTTTTTTTTTTTGAGACAGAGTTTTTCTCTTGTTGCCCAGGCTGGAGTGCAATGGCGTGATTTCGGCTCACCGCAACCTCCGCCTCCTGGGTTCAAGCAATTCTCCTGCCTCAGCCTCCTGAGTAGCTGGGATTATAGGCACGCGCCACCATGCCCAGCTAATTTTTTGTATTTTTAGTAGAGGCGGGGTTTCACCATGTTGACCAGGATGGTCTCAATCTCTTAACCTCGTGATCCACCCTGCCTCAGCCTCCCAAAGTGCTGGGATTATAGGCGTGAGCCACCACACCCGGTTGCTTTGATTTTTTACTCATTTTTAACACAGAGTTTTGCTCTTGTTGCCCAGGCTGGAGTGCAGTGGCATAATGTCAGCTCATTGCAACCTCCACCTCCTGGGTTCAAGTGATTCTCCTGCCTTAGCCTCCCAAGTAGCTGGTATTACAGGCCTTTGTCACCATACTAGGCTAATTTTGTATTTTTAGTACAGACTGGGTTTCACTGTGCTGGTCTCGAACTCCTGACCTCAAGTAATCTGCCTCCCTTGGCCTCCCAAAGTCCTGGGATTACAGGCGAAGGGGAAGTTTTGTAGAAGAGGAGGAAAAGTGAAGGGAGAACTAGAAGAAGGTAATTAACAGGCAAAAATGATATACAGGTTGAGCATCCCAAATCTGAAAATTGAAAATTCGAAATCTAAAGAAAAAAAAAAACAAAAAACAGCAGAAAACAAAAAAACACAGAACTAGAGCATTTAAAAAGGTTTATGTCCAAAGATAGGTATTAGAACAAAAAGGTGAACCTTCTGAAATAATCTCCAAAATTATTTGTAAATTAATTTTGTGTTGCTAAGGCCTTGTCTGTAGTAGGTGCTTAGTAAAAAGTCTGCAGGTGGATGGACATGGTAGCTCACACCTGTAATCTCAGCACTTTGGGAGGCCCAGGTGGGTGGATCACTTGAGGCCAGGAGTTCAAGACCAGCCTGGCCAATGTGGCAAAACCCCATCTCTACTAAAAATACCAAAAAATTAGCTGGGCATGGTGGTGTATGCCTGTAATTGCAGCTACTTGGGAGGCTGAGGCAGTAGAATCACTTGAACTCGGGAGGCAGAGGTTGCAGTGAGCTGAGATGGCATCACTGCACTCCAGACTGGGAGACAGAGCACGACTCAGTCTCAAAAAAAAAAAAAAGTCTGCAAGTGAAAAAGTAATACACCTTTCACACTTAAAAAAAAATAGCTGATTGATCTGACACCTGTTTATTTCATTATGGCACTGTGAAAGTTGATTATACAAATTAGATCATTCTTGTCATACTCAACTAAATCAATCAAGAGCTGAGGGGACGAGGGAAGCACTTGGGGCACATAGCACCTGCTCCAAGAATTTAATTTCTTATAAGCCCAGCTGCTGAAATGGCCTGCTATGACTCTAAGACTAAATTTACATACCCCTGTCACTCACCAGTCAGAGCCTGCCAGCTCCCAAAAGCTTCTCTAGTGCCAATGAGCTTTCTTTCAAAACAGTACATAACATTTCTCTAATAAAACCTGCAACCTCTTCTTTAGTCTTCAGGCATACCGGAGACCCACCCAGTCTGTGTGTGCCCCAAATTGTAATTCTTACTTCCCAAATGAAATGTTAAGGAGATTCATCTGTATATTTTATTTTGAGTTCAGCAGCACTTAACATTTTCCTGTTCTATAACAGAATGGGCATAGTGACTTACACTTATACTCCCAGCACTTTGGGAGGCCAAGGCCGGCAGATCATCTGAGGTCAGGAGTTCGAGACCAGCCTGCCCAAAATGTCAAAAACCCGTCTCTACACAAAATACGAAAAATTAGCTAGGTATGATGGCAGGTACCTGTAATCCCAGCTACTCAGGAGGCTGAGGCAGGAGAATTGCTTGAACCCGGGAGGCAGATGTTCAGTGAGTCTAGATCATGCCACTGCACTCCAGCCTGGGCGACAGGAGTGAAACACCGACTCAAAAAGAAAAAAAATTCTCTAACAAAAATGGGTAAAGATTAGAAAATGTTGTTATCATTGGCAAAAACTTCTGGGAAATTGATGAAATGTTTCTTATAAAGTGATTGTCAAATTAGTGTTATTGTTTTAGAATTTATATTTTTAAATCAGCTTGGAAATTCTAATTGATTAAAATTTTGAAGTTTTATTTTGTAGGATTGACATGACCTAAATTTTCTTTTCTTTCTTTCTTTTTTTTTTTCTTGAGCCAGAATCTCGCTCTGTTGCCTAGGCTGGAGTGCAGTGGTGTGATCTCAGCTCACTACAACCTCTGCCTCCTGGGTTCAAGCGATTCTTCTGCCTCAGCCTCCCAAGTAGCTGGGATTACAGGTACCCACCACCACGCCTGGCTAATTTTTATACTTTTAGTGGAGACGGAGTTTTGCCACATTGGCTAGGCTGGTCTTGAACTGCTGACATCAGATGATCCACCCACGTCCGCCTCCCAAGTGCTGAGATTACAGGCATGAGCCACCATGCCCAGCCAACCGAAGTTTTTAAGGGTTTTTTTTTTTTTTTCAAACTTTCTTAATTATGTGTGGACTTTATTTCAATGAAGAAACAAAATGATGTAAGATAGTCTCATAGTAATTTTTGATTCTGATCTTTTAAAGTCTGCCCTTTTTTCCCCCTCCCTTTATATTTAGAATTGCCAATGCCACTCCCATACCAGGAGACTTGCTTCGAGAAAATACAGATGAGGTATTTCCAGACGAACAGCTTAGTGATGGAGAAAATGGCATCCCTGTTGGTGTGTCACCAGATAAATTGCCTGGATCTCTGGGACAGCCTCGTCCCCAGGAGAAGGATGTTTGGGAAGAGATGGATGCCAACAAAAACAAGATAAAGCTTGGAATTTGTAAGGTATGATACCTTATAAACAACAGAAATGTATTTCTTACAATTCAGAACGCTGGGAAGTCCAAGAAGGAAGGCTAGGCAGATTTGGTGTCTGCTGAGGGCTGTTTTGTAGCTTCTTCTTGCTGAGTCCTCATGTGGTAGATGGGGAAAGGGGTCTCTGTTGGGCCTCTTTTGTAAGGATACTACTCTCATTCATGAGGGCTCTGCCTTCTTGACCTAATTACCTCCCAGGGGGCCTACCTCCTAATACCCTCACATTGGGAGTTAGGATTTCAGCATGTCAATTTTTGGGGGACACAAACATTCAGACCATAGTAGGTGTATATCTTCAGTCATGGGAGTTCTCTGCATAGATGTGATGTGCCACCATGTGATCTGGCTGCTGACAAAGCACAGTCTGGACCAATAGTAATCAGGAATGAGTAGTGAAAAGTAGACAGGGAGTTAGTGTCAGATTTTTGTAGTATCAGCTGCAGCTGGCTTTATGGCACGAGGAACAAACTGTTCTCATAGCAAAAAAATCACTAGTGACATTCTCAGTTGTCAGCCCATATGGATATCTGTGTATGTCAGAGAATGAAATGGCACTTGACATAGAAGATCTTAGTTATTTTAGTTTCTATTTTAATACTATTTAAGTGAAATTTGAATGATAGTTTTGACCCTAAGTCCATTATTTGTTATAATGGTGATGTGAAGTTTATTGAATTTATAATGTATAGTGCTATACATTACAAGCTCTCATTTAGAACATCTGGATAAAGCATTAAGCTAAATATTGAAGACAATTTACTAAGATAGGTGCTGTGCAGTTTAAGATACATCTTTTACCTTTAAGGAGCTTACAGTCTGTTCAGGTAGATATGTATCTGCACAAGCAAATATAATACAAGACAGAACATTGTGCAAAACATTAAAAGGAATTAAAATGCATGCAGATGGGGTGGAAGTTGGGGACATGCCTTATGGAAAAAGTGGTTTAAGTAGAAGTATAAGTAAAAATATGTGCATGAGGACTGGGCATCATGGCTCACATCTGAAATCCCATCACTTTGGAAGTCAGGAGTTCAAGACCAGCCTGGCCAACATGGTGAAACCCTGTATCTACTAAAAATATAAAAATTAGCTGGGTGTGGTGGTAGGTGCCTATAATTCCAGCTACTTGGGAGGCTGAGGAAGGAGAATCACTTGAACCTGAGAGGCAGAGGTTACAGTGAGCCAAGATAGTGTCACTGCACTCCAGCCTGGGTGACAGAGTGAAACTCCATCTCAAAAAAAATTTTTTTTAATTTAAAAAAATTAAAAAAATATATGCATATAATATTGTATGTATGTATATGAGAAAGTGCATGGATAGAGCTTGTAACTTTAGGAATTTATTGGTCATCTAGGAGAGAAATTCAAAACAACTATATTTATCTTTTAAAATCTACTTATACTATATATAAAAGAGTTTATATATCATTTCAAAGCATAGTAATGTAAGCGTGTGAATCCACCATCTTCCCCAAGAACAAGAATATTTTAACGTATTCCTTCTATATTTATGCTTCTACCCTATCCCCACTGAGGTAACCACTGTCTTAGGTTAGATTCCATAAAAGCAGAGCCACAAAACAAACCTTAATAAATTTAAATAACTGAAATCACACATAGTATGTTCTCTGACCATAATGGAATTAATCTAGTCATCAGTGACATAAAGACAACAGGAAATTTTCTAAATACTTGGAAATTAAACGGCATATTTCTATATAATCCATGGGTCAGAGAGGAAGCCTTAAAGGAAAAGTTTTTAAACTTACATAGAATTGAATGAAATTGAAACTACAACATATCAAAATGTTTGTGAGCCAGCTAAAGCAGTGCTGAGAGGGAAATGTATAGTACTAAATTCTTACATTAGGAAAGATAAGGTTTTACATCAATGGTCTAAATCCTACCTCAGGAACGTAGAAAAGCAAGCAGCAGAATGAGCCTGAGACAAGCAGAAAGAAGGTAATAAATATCTCAGTTACTGTATTGTAAAGTTTTGGTGTGTTATATTTTCATTCTCATTCTGTTTTAAAACTTTTGCCCTAATGATTTTTTTCATCCATGAGTTATTAAGTGCATACAAGTTTAGAATTTTTACATGTACCAGGTGATTAAAAGTTTTGTTTTTCTTTATATGGTTATTATTTCTCTTCTATTCCCACTATATTTTTCTAGTATCAAAGCCTATTTTGTTAATACAATTATGCCAGCTTTCTTTTGGGTATCTTTTTTCTTCCTTTGGTTTATCTTTTTTCCTCCTTTATCTTTCCATTTTTTCTTACCTGTATTCTTCTGTTGTGACTTTTGTTAAGTGGAATATAAGTGGACAGTCTTACATCTTTATGTTTTAATTGCTCAGCTTAATTTGTTTAAATTTAGAATTATTATTATTATCATATTATTTATTTAGTCAGAGTCTCACCCTGTCACCAAGACTGGAGTGCAGTGGTGCAGTCTTGTTTTACTGCAACCTCCCCCTCCTGGGATCAAGTGATTCTTGTGCTCTAGGCTCCCAAGTAGCTGAAATTACAGGCGCCTACCACCACACCTGGCTAATTTTTGTATTTTTAGTAAAGATGCGCTTTTGCCACACTGGCCAGGATGATCTCAAACCTCTGACTTGAGGTGATCTGCTTGCCTTGGTCTCCCAAAGTGCTGGGGTTACAGGCATGTGCCACAGGGCCCAGCCTTGGATTACATTATTAATGTTGTTCTTTTATATCAGTAATGTTTCTGTGACTTTCAAAGATGTTTACCATTTTATTTCATTTCTGAAAGTCCTTGGCTCATCTTTCTTCCTGAAATATTTCCTTCAGAAGTTCCTTTACTTCAGGTCTTTTGGTAGAGGATTCTTTCTATAAATGTATTTACTTATCTGTAAATGTATTTATTTTAGCTTCATTCTTTCAATATAGTTTATACCAAATATAAAGGATTTTTTTGTTGTTGATGTTTGTTTGTTTGTTTGTTTGTTTGTTTTTTGAGACAGGGTTTTGCTCTGTTGCAGTGGTGTGATCTCAATTCACTTCAACCTCCACCTCCTGGGTTCAAGCGATTCTCCTGCCTCAACCTCCTGAGTAGCTGAGCCCACAGGCATGTGCCACCATGCCTGGCTATTTTTTTTTTTTCTTAGTAGAGACGGAGTTTCACCAGGTTGGCCAGGCTGGTTTTGAACTCCTGCCCTCAAGTGATTCACCCACCTTGGCCTCCCAAAGTGCTGGGATTACCAGGGTGAACCACCAAGTCTGGTCCAAATATAAAGTTTTTGACTGATAGTTATTTTTCCTCTGGCTTCAGTCATTGGTGTTCAGAAACTGTCATTCTAATTATTTTGTTTCTTTTAAAGTGATCAGTTCCCCCACCTTCCTCTTTCCTTCCCAGCTACTTTTTAGTTCTTGTTTAGGCAATATTTCTTTTTGTTTATCTTGGCTTGGGATATCTCGTGTTCCTTGAACATTTTAATTCATATTTTTGTATAAGTTCTGGGAAATAACAGCCATTCTCTATCTAAATGTTACTACCTCTTCATTCTATTATCTCTTTCTAGGACTCTAGATATATTATGCCTTTTTATTGTATCCATCATATCTCTTAATATCTTTTTTCATAATTTTCTTCTTATTTTTTATTCTAAGTAATTTCTTTGGCTATGTCTTCCACTTCACTGATTAATAATTTCAACTGTTTTTTTTTTTGCTAACTTGCTGTTTAACTTGTTAATTGAATATTTAATATTAAGTTAATCATCCAAATAACCCTTTGTTGATCTTTGTTATAATGGCCTTTATTTATTTAAACATTTATGCATAGCTGGTCTATATTTTGTATTGAAACCAGTTCAATATCTGAAATTTTGGGGAGTTTTAAATGTTTTTCTTCGTTTTGATTATTATTTCTGTTGTGTCAGTCATAGTAGCATGCTTTCTCATGTGTTGATTCTCTCTTTTTTTTCTAAGTTTATTAATAATTGAAATCATTGATGGGATTTCTGTAGCCTTAAACTGGGATTTGGGGAAACCTTCCTTTAAAGAAGACTGGCTAGTGTTTCTGCTGCTAACTGGAATGTATCACCTATTTGACCCAATTGGGGATCCTCTTAAGGGTCTCTAATCAGAATAGATGTCTCAGACTTCCCTCTGTCACCATACTTCTGCTATAAAGCTTAATTGCCCTGATAATTGTGTTCCATAGGCACCTGTCTTTAAACAGTGTCATTCCCTGGGCTGCCTTAGCTCCTAGTAGTCTGACCCCAGGCTTTTCGTTGTTTTGTTTTTTAGAGGGGGAATGAGAAAAGGGGTATACCGACTCAGGCTTGGTGGCCTCTCCTAACTTGTAAGACCACTTACGTCTCAAAGAGAACATCCTTCCCAGGTTTCAGTTTTAGGTTAGTGGAATGGGGTCCCACAAGCATCAAGTCAGACATAATTCAAAAAGCCAAGTCTGTTAAACATTTTTAGACTGTTTGTGCCAAAAATATTTTTAAAGACTAAAATAATACTAAAACTGAGTATAAATTAAGAAAACACATTTAATGAAGAGTTAATAGATAAGAATGTAATGAAGTAAACTAGTCAAAATGTCCTAATCATCTGAAAACACATCTAATCATTTATTTATATTATTTTGAAAGGCTTCTGTGACTCCTCTCATGTGTATTGCCTAGAATGTTTTTCATGATTTTATTTTCTATTTTGGATAGGCTGCTACTGAAGAGGAGAACAGCCATGGCCAAGCAAATGGTCTTCTCAATGCTCCGAGCCTTGGGTCACCAATTCGTGTCCGCTCAGAGATTACTCAGCCAGACAGAGATATTCCATTGGTGCGAAAGTTACGTTCCATCCACAGCTTTGAGCTGGAAAAACGTCTGACCCTGGAGTCAAAGCCAGACACTGACAAGTTCCTTGAGACCTGGTATAAAATAGTTTTTCTTTCTTTTTAAAACTTCTGAGG
The DNA here is from genome assembly GCA_963573925.1 of Callimico goeldii. Taxonomy (NCBI): domain Eukaryota; kingdom Metazoa; phylum Chordata; class Mammalia; order Primates; family Cebidae; genus Callimico; species Callimico goeldii. The sequence goes on along the minus strand of CAUYOR010145886.1, from coordinate 6,605 downwards.
TACCATTATTATTGTTGTTGTAATGGTATATTTCTGTTATATAAAGTCTTTCAAATAAGAAATTCATGCATTTTTGTAACACTGATTCTATTAAGCTCTAATTTTAACCCATGTTTTTAATTATTATTCTGATTCTTAATTATAAATTCTATAACATAATCTTTGGCTTTGGAAGCTGACCAGTAGGAGCTGATAAATTCCTAACACTAGATACAAGTTAAATAAACATTTTTACAGTATCATTGTTTGGAAAGTAATGTCTTCCAAATAACAGTGTAGCATTGGAGAGGGCATGATAAAGATGGCATTAGGCAGAGATGAGGGGAATACATGAAGGAGGGGAAAAAGTAATTTATACACAAGGGACAGGCAATTCAATTCACTTTAGTGGGAGACCTTCTAGGAGTAAGATACTGTAGGAAAATAGATACCAATAAGTATATCATGCTTGCCTTCAAGAGTTCACAATCTACCTAGACAGAAAGGAAGGTGAAATTTTAGAGATCTATACATAGGTAAAGACTGTAGTGCATGACTCTGAGGCACATTATCCCTATGACAAATTTTGGTAACAGAAGACAGAAATGAAAAAAGTTTGGGACATATCTATGAATTATAGAAGTCTTCATCAGTATTCACAGTATTAAGACCTGATTTCCTTTAGTAGTAGTCATACCCTTCAATGGTACATCTCTGGTGGTTACTATTGGTAGTGAAATACTAGGTTAGAGGGACCATGAATTTGACTAACATGATAATTACTATGTACCAAGACAATTCAGCCACTTCTGGACTACTCCAATCTAGTTTCCATTTTAAACAATCCTTCACATATGTGTGTTCTTCCTCACATGGTAGTTATTCATAGCTATGTTATGTAAGCACATATCTATCTACATGATGACATGATCAAAAGGATGAATAGGGGCATTGGTTTAAACATTTTGAATTGTGGCTCAGATTGAGAATAAATATCAAAGTACAGTAGGAATAAAAGCTTTGTTCAATAAAAAGTTGGTCTGACGAAAGAAGGGAACTAAAAAGGGCCTTGGTGAGGAAAGAACTGAGCTCCATCTTCTGAAACAGGATATGGCAGGTGGAGGAGAACATTATCGGTGCTGTGAAACTTTTCTTAAGCTTTATCCATCTTTTTTTCTCTCATCTTTGTGTCAATATAGTTCTCTATAGAGCTTATGTATTGTATAATGAATGTTTCCTTAGGACAATTGAGTAACTTCTTTCTGTTTCCTTAAGCCTGGAGAAAATGCAGAAAGATACCACTGCAGGAAAAGAATCTATTCTCCCTGCTCTGCTTCATAAGCCTTGCGTTCCTGCTGTGTCCCGTACTGACCATATCTGGCATTATGATGATGAATATCTTCCAGATGCCTCCAAGCCTGCTTCTGCCAACACCCCTGAGCAGGGAGATGGTGGTGGCAGCAATGGATTTATAGCTGTTAACCTGAGCTCTTTCAAGCAAGAGATTGATTCCAAAGAATGGGTGATTGTGGACAAGGAGCAGGACCTTGAAGATTTTAGGACAAATGAGGTTGTAGGGCATAAAACAACTGGAAGTCCTTCTGATGAGGAACCTGAAGTGCTTCAAGTCCTGGAGGTATCACCTCAAGATGAAAAGCTCCAATTAGGTCCTTGGGCAGAAAATGATCATTTAAAGAAGGAAACCTCAGGTGTGGTCTTAGCACTTTCTGCAGAGGGTCCTCCCACTGCCGCTTCAGAACAATATACAGATAGACTGGAACTCCAGCCTGGAGCTGCTAGTCAGTTTATTGCAGCAACACCCACAAGTCTAATGGAGGCACAGGCAGAAGGACCCCTTACAGCGGTAAGAAATTTGTTCTTGTTATGATTCTCTGTTATCCACTTAAGGTGCTATTGAGAAAGGACTAACAGTTGATCAACTGAGATTCTTCAGTAGAAGCCTAAATTTTGCAAATGGTTATAGGGAGTGATTTTGTACTAAGTGATTTTGTACAGTCAACTCTCCAACATGAAATTTTTCAAAAAGTGAGACCTTCTTTTATTATATCAAACTCAATACATGAAACGTCATTATAACCTATTTTTTGAATAACATTTTTAATTAGATTACAAGCAGTAGCTGTCTATGTGTGTATATATATATAATACAATTTTTTTAAGTTTCTAGTAATTTTTACTATACATTTATGGAGGAAGGCATATATTTAATCATTCACGGTTTGTTCTTTACATGGTACACTGTTGCTAGTCCTGAGACTTTAATTCCCTTTCTCTTTCATAGCATCCACCCAGGAATTTCTCATATTTTGTTTTCCTGTTAAACAGTCATTTTCTAACATTGATGGCCACTGTTCAAAATGCAGAGTCCCAGGCTCACTTCTAGAACTTTTAGTAAGAGCCTGCTCAGGAATCCTCATTTTAACAAGCAGGTAGAGGCGGCAGGTAGAAGATACAGGTCTTCTGCAAAGGAAACTTTTGAGGAACCACTATTGTTTATTTTCAGTTTTGGGCATTCAGCTGGAGAAGCCTGTTACCCTGTTACCAGTAAGCAGTGATGCCCCCAGTGACTGTGTGAGGGGGAGCCCCAGAAAAGCCACAGATGGTCAAGCAAAGCTCTGAAAAGCCCCAGGCTAAATAAGGAACTGTGAACACAAATCTTAGGCACCCACAAGTACATCTCTCCTTATGTGATGAGAGCTACCAGGTTTTCTTAAATTCCATAATCATCTAGCAGTCCCTGCCAACTCACCGGAAACAGCATTATTCCCCAAACTGAAATGTTTTCTATTGGAACACAATTCCACATCAGGTGCAAAACAGTGGGAATGTATTTTGTGTATTTCAATGTACCAATGAAAATGTATTTTGTGTACCGTTCTGAGAAATTTGCCAGTGCTCCAAAATAGGGAAATAAAGGCCTGCCTGCCTCTTCACCAATCAGAGTTAGTTAGTAGGTCTTTTCCTCTTTCCTGGGACTGCTTTGTATAGTTAGGCAGGTTGTTTGCAGCATAAAGGGATTTAGCCAGGAGACAAATTGGGGCTGAAGTCTAGCCCAGACTCTGCTTTCCAGACTGTGCATCTAGGCACAGGGCTGTTTCCTTTTGGAAGGGCATTCTTTTCCAAATTGTACAAAGGTATCATGTGGGCTAGAGGTAGGTAACTACTAAGTCCTTCCTCCCTGCTCCATCCTTTTTCCCACCCCACCTTTCTTCTTTCCATCCATCCCCTTTCTTCCCAGGTTCACCTTCTTCTTTAACTCTATTATGTTGTGTACTAACTTTTGCTCTGGCATCTTTCCAACAGCATTCTGGTGTGCCTTCCTTCATGAAGGCTTTCTAAAGCCTTTGCTCTATTTCTCCTAGTATTTTTTTGCCCTGTCTCGATGCTATCCTATTCACAAAGATTGTGCTCATGGTTCTCTTACACTACTGCAGTGTTTTCTCTGACAAGTTGTTGATAGGCTTGTATTCACGTATGTGATATTTGACCTTATTTTTAGATATTTCGAACTATTTTTCTTTTTATTTATTTATTTTTGAGATGGAGTCTTACTCTGTCACCCAGGTTGGAGTGCAGTGTCACGATCGTGGCTCACTATAACCTCCGCCTTCTAGGTTCAAGTGATTCTCTTGCCTCAGCGTCCCACGTAGCTGGGATTACAGGCACCTGCCACCACGCCTGCTAATTTTTTTGTATTAACTGAAAGTCTCTAATGAAATGTCAGCTGCATCAATTGTATACTTACTTCTAAGTTTTTTGTCTCTATTTTAGAGGTAGGGTCTTGCTCAGTCACCCGGGCTGTAGCACAGTGGAACTATCATACCTCACTGTAACTTCAAGCTCCTGGGCTCAAGTGACCCTCCCATGCCAGCCTCCCAAGTAGCTAGGACTAGAGGCATGAGTCACCACACCCAGCTAATTTTGTTGTTGTTATTTTGTAGAGACAGGGTTTTGCCATGTTGCCCAGGGTGGTTTCAAATTCCTGTGTTCAAGTGGTCCTCCCATATTGGCCTCCCAAAGTCCTAGGATTACAGGTGTGAGCTACTGTATCTGACTAATATTTTAATCTTTTGTAAGACGGGATCCCACTGTGTTGCCCAGACTGGTCTCAAACTTCTGGGGTCAAGTAATTCTCCTGCTTCAGCCTCCCAAAGTCCTGGCATTACAGACATGAGCCACCATGCCCAGCCAGTGCTTCACTTTAATATTACCTTTAGAAATGGTATAAATGTGTCTGGGCACTAGTGACATCACCCATATGTTATCCAGTGCTATTGCTGTGTAACAAAGTAGCCCAAATTTATTATCTTTAAACAACAGTCATTATTTTGCACAATTTCTAAGAGCTAGAAATGCAGGAGTGGCTTTAGTTCAGTGGTTCTAGCTTATGCCTGGTCTCTCATGAGGAGGTCGTCAAGCTCTTAGCCAGGGTTAAAAATCAACTTAAAAGTTTGTCTGGAAAGGGAAGGTCCACTTCCAACCTCACTCACATGATTGTTGGCAGGCCTCAGTTCCTTTCTGGCTGCTGGCCAGAGGCTCTAGTTCCTCACTATTTGGGCCTCTCTATAGTTGACATGACATCTAGCTTTCCCAGTGAGTGAGGTGAAAAAGAGAGATGGGGGAAGAGAGGTGAAGACAATGCACCCCCACCAAGATGGAAACCACAGTCTTTTCTAATCTGTCTCAGAATGGGCATACCCTCACTTCTGCCACCATGTTCTACTGCTCACACAGACCAACCCTGTACAGTGGATAAGGCTCTATACAAGGGTGTGACTACCAGGAGACACCTCTGGGTCATTGGGAACCATTTTAGAAGCTGTCTACCATATTACCTTACATTTATATTTTACAGAATATTTCCCTCTTTGATCTTAACAGCAACTCTGGAACAAGCAGAGGGAATATTATTATCTCTTTTTGTACTGAGAGCACTAAGCCTCAGGAGACAATCCATGAAGAGTCAGATGCTGGTAGACTAGACTTGGGTGTTCGTCCCTCATGCCAGGAGATTGCACCTTATGCCAGTCTTCTGTCCTTCACACCAGGGCATTGCCAATGCTGAATATACTGAAGGACTTTCCTAATTGACTTGTTTCTTAGAGATGAAGAAGAGGAAAGGGGGTTTAAAATAATGCACAAAGAAGGAGCAGGACCAAAAGAAAAAGAGTAGGAGAATTTTTAATAATATGTTAGCCAACATCTATTGAGAGAATTCCTCTGACTGTGTTTACAGGACTACCAATACCAGCAGTAATAACATTTAAATTAGCAGTTACTTGCATTGCCTTAATTATGTTCATTTCTTCCTACCAGTGAAGTATCTACTAAGTTCCATGCTTTATGTTATAGTTCAGGGATAACAAGTTGGCACTAACCTCTCAGGTTGGCAATGAAAACTTACATCTAAACCGTTACCTTAACCTCAAGGTAATGGGCTCTTTACAGAAATGAGGACACAGACATACCTGCCTAGGACTGAGGAGTAGAATTTTGGATATCTTTATTTTTTCAATTTTTCTTTATTTTCTAATTTTTTTTTTACCTTGGTAAAGATGCATTATCTTCATAATAATGGAGGAAGAAAAATTAAAAATCTTTCTGGTAAGGTTAAGGAATGCTTCAAAAATAAGTAAAGTTTAAATAAGGATTAAATTTGTGGGTGGGTGTTGTGAGAGTGTCAAAGAAGAGAATGTGCAAAGGCCCAGAGGCCCTGAAGCACCAGACATCAATGTATTTAAATAAATGATCCAGAAATGTTAGACAAAAGAAAGAGGCTGAAGACAAGCTTTAAAAGGTAAAGTTGGGAACGATCCAAGATGGCCGATTGCTAACATCTTGGGATTGCAGCTCCCAGTGAAAGCTCAGACAACAAGAGGACGCCACACTTTCAGACAAATTTTGGTCGCTTACGGAGCAGAACATTCCCATTGGAGGAGCTGCACGGGTCGCCAGCGCAACTCTTGTGGCCGGCACAGCAGTTTTGCCAGCACCTTGACGCAGCAGCTCTTGGTGCAGAGTAAACGGGACTGGTTCCCCTTCTGACCGAGGTTTGGAGCTCTGGGAAGGCAGAGTCACCTATTATGGACTCAAGAAGGAAGCCAGACTGGAGATTCCCGGGCAGAAAAGCACCATCAGGCTTAACGCCAGTGCAGTGGGTTGCTCATATTTCGGCCCTGGGACCGAAACAAGTTGGACGTCCACTCAGAGACCTAATTTGAAAGTTGGTAACTACAAAGATGACAGGTGGATAAATTTACAATGATGGGAAGAAACCAGCGTAAAAAGGCTGGGAATACTCAAAATCAGAATGCCTCTCCCTCTAAAGAGGATCACAGTTCATCATTAACAAGGGAACAAGACTTCATGGAGAATGAGCGCATCCCATTAACAGAATCAGGCTTCAGAACATGGATAATAAGAAACTTCTTTGAGTTAAAAGAACATGTTGTAGCCCAATGTAGAGAAACTAAGAACTTTGAAAAAAGGTTTGACAAAATCCTAATGAGAATAGACAACTTAGAGAGGAATATAAGTGAACTAATGGAATTGAAGAATACAATACAGGAACTCCGAGAAGTATGCACAGGTTTAAACACTCGAAT
>CAUYOR010145880.1:0-10668 GCA_963573925.1 Callimico goeldii | reverse complement strand
TTTATTTGCGTGCCCCCCGTTGGGTGTGTTTTTGGTTTTCTAATATGGCCCCTTGCCACCCACCCTGGTTTAAAAATTGCCAAAAACAATCTTAAAAAAAAAAAAAAAAAAAAAAAAAAAAAAAAAAAAAGCTATCTTCTGCTATTAACTAACTGCTGTTAACGATGAAGCATCCTTAACTTTTCAAGAAAATTGAGTAATGAATGTAATTAGAATCCACATCTTTATATATATATATGTAAATATATAAATATGTAGTTATATATATATAAAATATATAAAGTTATATACATATATGAAGAACTCTTGCCATTACTAAGTGCTTTAAAACATGGACATATCTGTGTGTGTGTGTATAGCTTCTGTGTTTCTACCATTACTGCCACTATATACCATGATACAGTAGAATGCAAAATATAAAACTAAAATCAAGCCATTTTTAACAGAAGTTGGTATATTTAATCCTGCCCGCAAATTCACGAACATTTATGCACAACTTTTTCTCATTTATAAAATTTAAGCTATCCTATATCTAGACTTTTTTTTTTTTTTTTTTTTTTTTGAGACGGAGTTTCGCTCGTTACCCAGGCTGGAGTGCAATGGCACCAACTCTTCTCACCGCAACCACCGCCTTCTGGGTTCAAGCAATTCTCCTGCCTCAGCCTCCAGAGGAGCTGGGACTACAGGCATGCACCACCATGCCCAGCTAATTTTTGTATTTTTAGAGACGGGGTTTCATCTCATTGACCAGGATGGTCTCGATCTCTTGACCTCATGATCCACCCGCCTCAGCCTCCCAAAGTGCTGGGATTATAGGCGTGAGCCACCGCGCCCGGTTAGACAGTTCTTTTAATTAAGTCCTATTAACAGAAAAAATGTAATTCTATACAAATTCCACTGCTGATCACGAAGCACCCACAAAATACTATTAGATACATAAACACATTATTTTTCATCATTGCTGTATAATAGTCTAAGTACAAGCTACTCCAAAATTTTAGATACCAAATGGTATATACTAAAACAAAAGTTAATACTAACACTTTGGGTGCGTAGGCATGTAAATGTTCACAAGGTCCCTTCTGTATTCAAGAGTCCTTAGTCTCTTCCTGGATTGCCTGTCCTTTTTGAATTATCCTCCTTCAATTAAGTGTATTTGGTAACTGCCAAACTGAGATAAAATCAAAATGACTCAGTTTGAAATTTATGGAACAGCTGATCTTAACCCTGGGCTTTCTGCCCCAGCCCATTACCGATACCTTGAGAAATTGATGACAAGTGTGAACTTTCTCCCTAGAAAAATATATTCTAACATTTTATAGGCACATGGAGTGAATTCATCAACTTCCAGAATCATTTCCACAAAACCCTCAGAACCCTAGCTTAGAAACTTTATGCAAAAATCTTTGGACAATATAGAAAGCCGATATTAGATATTACTTCTCTTTGATTTTATCTGAACAGTTTGTTATCTAATGCAATCCCCCCCATACTCTCAATTCTTTTCTAATTCAAACTATCTGTAGTTTGTTAAACTTTGCTTCTACTATAATTGGGATTTCATGTATCTCTCTTCACTTCCAAGACAGTGGATAGAATGGAGAAATCTACATTGATTTTTATAGCTCCAGATAAAAGGGCTAAAATTATTGGTCTAAAATATTAAAGGTTAAAGAAAGAGACTCCTGGTTTATTTCAAAAGTGACTTAAACTAGGTTTTTATTACTAAGTTTTGGAAAACATTTTTTAATAACCATTTTTTTTTATATCAAGGATATGTACATAAAAACAACTCTGGTCCACTTTTTATAAATTGTTCTTAACTTACGCTAAGTAACACTGTATATTGTGCCACTAATACAGAAAAGGCTGCAGTACAAAGAGTATTCTGTCCTGTTAGAATCCTATAGAACCAAGGTGCTTGATTATGGTGATGAGATCCTACTTCTAACAGTTTCAAAGGTGACTGCAGGTTAGTATCATTAACATCATTAACAACTTAATTGCACCAAATATCCTACCTGACCCCATCTAGGTAACAGGAGAGTAAGTTTAGTTGCCACCTCCTCATAAACGGAATAATGCACCCTAGACAACCCAATGAAAAGCTAAACTACGAAACAGTAGCTCCATTTTGCTAAATATCATTTTAAAACCAACTTTTAAGAACGTCTCTTAAAGTGATGCTTCCATAAAGGAGAAATGTAACAACATAAAGCTCGAATTTTCATCGAGTCAATTTTTGTAAAAACATTTGATAATAACCCATTTGGTAAGTTTAACCTTTCAAGAGAATGTGAAGCCGTAGCACAAGATTTAAGATTATAATTATAATCTTAAAGTTAACATTGTTAAAATATTCATAATAGGACATCGGACCTCTCCCCCCACCAAGCACTTTGTTTAAACTTTTATCTTTTTTTAACTCCAAAGGGATTCAATTATCTCACAGAGCTGACAGTCTGTTATTTCCCTGTGATTTAAAAGTTACATCTGTACTTCATTAAATACATTGTTTCCTTCATGTTACTTTTAAATTTTTTCTGAGATGGGAGTTTTGCCCTTGTTGTACAGGCTGGAGTGCAGTGGGTTTATCTTGGCTCACTGCAATGTCTGCCTCCCAAGTTCAAGCAATTCTCGTGCTTCAGCCTCCTGAGTAGCTGGGATTATGCCACCATGCCTGGCTAATTTTTGTACTTTTAGTAGAAAGGGGTTTTCACCATGTTGGCCAGGCTGGTCTCGAACTCCTGACCTAAGTGATCCACCCTCCTCAGCCTCCCAAAGTGCTGGGATTACAGGTGTGAGCCATGGAGTCGGGCCAATCTGTCACTTTTAGATTTAGCAAATTTCAATGCATCACATTCTGTGAATTCACATTTAATCTCTAACAACTTTCAGTCAAATCCTTCAATTTATTATAATCTGAAGTTAGTTTTTCAATCCCACTACAATAATTGAAAAACAAGATGGAAAGTTCAGTAATATTTTTCACCTCCAAATTATTTTTTTTTGGTGGGGGGGGGCTTCTACTTAAAGTTGTTTCTTAAAAATTAAAAAGTCTGACTCATTAGGCCAGTGTGTTCAGCTTATATTATTAAAACTGGTTAGGGCCGGGCGCGGTGGCTCAAGCCCGTAATCCCAGCACTTTGGGAGGCCAAGACGGGTGGATCACGAGGTCTAGAGATCGAGACCATCCTGGTCAACATGGTGAAACCCTGTCTCTACCAAAAATACAAAAAATTAGCTGGGCATGGTGGCGCGTGCCTGTAATCCCAGCTACTCGGGAGGCTGAGGCAGGAGAATTGCCTGAACCCAGGAGGCGGAGGTTGCGGTGAGCTGAGATCACGCCATTGCACTCCAGCCTGGGTAACGAGCAAAACTCCGTCTCAAAACAAAACAAACAAAAAACAAACAAACAAAAAAAACCCAAACAAACAAAAAAACAAAAAGAAAAAACTGGTTAAATGGAAGTACATGAATACTTATTTCTGTCAAGTTTATCACAGAGACAATGTAACAATTACTAGGTGTGTTTCACATGACAATTCTGCAGATTATTTTGATCAGGTGCATAAAAAAACTATCCTCACCTTTCATGACCAACATAGGACTACATAATTTTTTCTAAAACAGTCCATTCAGGTTCTATGTTACAGTGACCTAAGAGGAAAACAAATAACTATTGTGACCCGTAACTAATTTGTCAAAGGCAGAAGTTTGCTTTATTAGAAATACAAAATGCTTCAGCAAATCATCAAAAAGTTTTTGTTTTTCTAAGGTGAATCCAGAATTCAATTACCTTTATGCTTAGTATATCTTTTCAAATACTGCATAACACATGTAAAGAGTACCCGGTAAACCGCTCTACAGTCCTGTGGTTCAAATAAAGCATGATCCACAAGACTGCAGAGCGGTTTACCGGGTACCTTTTACGTTCTTCCATTAAGTTCGGTATCTATTCTTGAGGTCTATGCTTTTCTCATTTATAGTTTTAGTTGGATGTGAAGTGAAAAATTCTAAACAGATGATGGAAAAAGCCTATCTGAAGAAAGAAAAAAATCCCTGTGTTTCAAAATTAGGCACTCCACATGTTAAAAAACTATTGATAGCCACTGCAGTATAAAATGTCAAAATTGGCTGCGTGCGGTGGCTCACGCCCGTAATCCCAACACTTTGGGAGGCCAAGGCGGGCGGATTACCTGAGGTCAGGAGTTCAAAACCAGTCTGGCCAACATAGCGAAACCCCAACTCTACCAAAAATACCAAAATTAGCTGGGAGTGGTGGTGGGCGCCTGTAATCCCAGCTACTGGGGAGGCTGAGGCAGGAGAATCACTTGAACCCGGGAGGCGGAGTCTGCAGTGAGCCGAGATGGTGCCACTGCACTCCAGCGTGAACGGAGTGAGACTCCGTCTCAGGGGGGGGAAAAAAAGTCAAAATTATTTCAGCGAATAAAAACTATCTGTAAAATTTAACGAGCCTTGGTATTCCAATGGAATACCAAGGCTTGTTAAATCTTAGGTTGTAACTCCCGGGACTGTCCAAAGTATTCACAGAAGCAAGACTTAACTAAATGTCTTAAGTGTACTGTAGTGCTGTCTTGCTTTAATCAAGGCTTTCCCCTTCCTTGACTGCAAAACAAGAACTACAAATTAATTTCCAGGGCAGGGTAACACTAACACCCCAATACTTGAAAGTATTATCTGTAAAACTTACAAACAGAAATAAAAATAAAACCAAAAGACAAGATTCTGCAGTCACAAGTACTTTAATTTTTAAAAACAAATCACTTATTAAAAAATAAACAAATGGCACCATGCTACTCTAAAGTTGATACAAGTAAAATAAGAGGTAGTGTCTCAGACACTGCACTGAAAGTCAGTGCCTCACTAGACAATCTCAGCTACTACATACACTTGGTTTATCCATAAAGTTAGATTTAAGACACTACTCTCAAAAGTAACATTCCACTGTCATAGCAGCTATTTTACTTTAAAAGGTTAAACAACCCAAAGAGTTTAAACAGTTTTATTTCCAAAAACATTACAGAGTATAATTTCTACATTAAAAATTCTTACAGTACCGTTAAGTATTACAGTACAATTTTCCACAACAAAACTGTAGCACACAAATCCACGTGACTCCTGGACTTCCTTGAACTGTCAATACACTGCACCCTGTTTAAATGGCTGTACCTGAAAACCAAGGTATGCAATTCCTTAGGATTAGAAGTCATCAAGTTATACTGTCAAGGATCTGGGGGAAATGAGAGGAAGATTCTATTATCCTGGTGTCGAACCCAACTTCCACAACAAGGTAAAGCCACAGCGATGGTAAAATGTCTATTAGTTGTCAACAGTCATTTACGTGCTGAAGCCCACCCAATTTAGACATCTCAATGTTAAGACGTCCGTTAATCAAGTCACTTAGTTTTAGTTCGGTTTTGAATGAGAAAGGTCTCCTTCGAAATTTAGACATATAAGTTACTTAAATTGGGTCTTTTCTCCCCCTATGTTGAGATACTAGAAAGCAGGAGAACTTAAATTTATTTTACAGATAAAGTTACAGGCTTCGGAAGAGAGAGGCACTCCAAACAAATCTACAAGATAATCGCAAAGATCAAAGAAAAAGTCAGGGATAGCATTTTATTATCCTCCGACTAACTAGCTCTGGGGAGGGATGGATGCAAACGTCCCAGAAAGAGGACACTGAGAGTAAGTCTTATCTTCTAGGAAAGTAAGTCGTCTGGGCAAACACGCAGCACCCTCGACAGTTCCTTGCAGAGAGGGGGAGAAAAGCCTCACAGACCCGCAGGCAACATGACATGCCCGTCTGAGGCTCCACGTGGGGGCTGCACTGAGCCCAAGAAGCCTCCCAGGCCATCGGGCAGTCAAATTCCCCGACTGTGCACAGAACCTGCGCTCCCGGCCCCGGGCAGCGGCGCGCGGGCCGCGGTGGCCCTAGAGCGCCACCCAGCGGCCCAGAGAGAGGACTGCAGGCGGGTCCTCCGCGGCTCCCGGCTCGCCGCACCCCCACCGCCACCCAGCCCGTACCCCTCTCCGGATGCACAAGGCCCAACCCAAGAACTAAGGCACAAAATGGCTGCCGGCAGCTTCGTCACGTGACCCCTTTGTGCTTTTCAGGCCCCCGAACTCCGCGGGACCCGGGTACAAGTGGCCGGGGTCGGCGGGTGGCCTTAGAAGGGGCCCCGCTGGGCCGCGGCGGCCGGGGGTCGAGGCCGGGGGAGGCGGGGTAAAGGCCTGGCCGGCGACTGAGAGTCGGCGGCGAAGAGAAGATGGCGGCCATTTTGTGTGGGTTTGTTGCTCCGCCGCCGCCGCAGGCAGCACAGGGAGCGGGGCCTGACGGTGGGTCGGACAGGGGAGTTAACACGTACCGACTCCTCTTCCTTCTCCATTCCGGTGGGCATCTGCGGCACGGCCCTGTTTATCGAGGCGTATTCGTGCAGGTCGGGCAGATCCTCACAGCGGAAAACCGGCAGCGGCTTCGAGGCGTCTAGCGCCCGCGCCCGAAACGACAGTTTACTCATCTCAGGCGCAGCAGATACCTCTCGGCTCTGGGGAAACGGCCCCGGCCAGCGGGATCATGGAGAACCGGGGGTTCGGTCCCCACTCGCCAACCGCTGCCGGGGACTTGAGGGGCGGAGCGCAGAGCCCGCCGTCCGGGCACTAACACCAGCCGGGAGGGTGGGAGGCTGTGCCGCTCCGCTCCTCTCTCGCTCGCTCTCTTCAATACGCCATGGCCAACATGGCGGACATTAAAACTCCACTGTGCGCTCTTCAGCCAACCCCAGCCATTCCCCACACTGCATCGCGCAGCGGCGCGGGCACGCGGGCGGGGGGAGGGAGCGCGGGCTCGAGGCCGGCGCCGGCACAGAGCGCGCGTCCCGCCAACCCCCGGCGCCCGCCGGCCTCGCTCCCCGCGCCTCGCTGCTCGAGGCCCCCGCCCTCCGCGGGCCCGGGGGCGGACTGGGCGCTCGGAAGCCGGGCGCCGGCTCCTGGGTTGTGCTCTCCGGCCGCTCACAGGCTCACTTTCTCACGGTCGCTCCCTCACGGCGCCGTTTTCTGACGGGCGAATAATTTGCGGGAAAACTCTCCCCACCCGCACGCCGGCGTTTTGAAAGGCAGCCGGGGTGAGTGGTAGACGGGTCTCGGGCCCGAGGGATGCGGGGCTCAGAGGGCTCGGACCTCGGACCTCCTTGGGTCCCGGGGCCACGGCCGCCCCCGCGGGGCTTCGGAGGGGCGCTCCTGAGGCGCCGCCGGCTACCGCGAGGGGTGGGGGAACGCACAGCCTGGTTCCTGAGGCGCCTTAGGTCTTTACGATAAAAATATAAACGGAATTAGGGGCAGATGCTACTTTGAGTAAACTTTTATCAGCGGTTATTTTTATGTCTTAATGCAACTTTGGATTATAATATTTTATAGGCACCGCATCAAGTCATTGATCCATTTCCCACGCATTGGGCTTAATATAAATGACAGGCATCCTATTCTACAAAGTAGTCTTTTTTGATCTACACATATTTACTTTTTTAATAGTAACAGAAGCAAAGGAAATTATTACCCACCACTGTAACATTTAAAAGCAAGATCTACTTCAGAATTTAAAGCCAGTTCTTTCTGTCTAGCTCATGATTTTGTACTCAGACTGCGGCTTCATCATAGCCTTGGGTTCCCACTTACTCTGATCATTTGTTCTCCGAAAAACTCTGTAACATTGAATCATATGAAGACCTGTTGTATTTCCGCCAGACAAAAACTGAATTAATTGATTTAGATGGATATGGTTGGTGGCATCCGGTTTTATTACACATGAAAATGAGTTTCCAGAGATCTCTTTTCGTGTTTTTTTTTTTTTTTTTTTTTTTTTTTTAAATAGGTAAGATTGTTGGGGTGAGTTTAATAAATTTGCAGCCAAATTTCAATTCGAGTTTCAATTTGTATCTTGGTGCATAATTTTGTATCTTCTGCAACAAGATACAAAAAGATACAAAAATGTTTTTGAGTCGACTTTTCTCCTTGGGGGCTACATAGTAAAAGTAATCACGCTCCTTAAATACTGGACTTGATATGAGCTGTCACTAGCTTAGGGCACACAGGCAAACTGCTAGCCTCTAGGCTGCTTTAGCTAACTCCGCAGGGTGGGGAGAAAACAGAGCGAATTGCACTTCTCCAAAATTATCCTAAAACTCCGATATTGGCAGCTTAAGTGAGGCAGAAGGACGTTCACCTACATTTCCTATACAGACACAGTGCATTTACTCATTCAGTGAGTATTGAGTTTGCGTTGAGCCCTCAGCCTTCCAAGTCCGCTTGGCACCCACAGGGCTCCTGGAGGAGCTTACACAGTGGGGAGGAGGACCCACGAATGGCATCTGCCATAAGGCAGCTAAGTGTTACAGTGAAAGCCCAGGCCACTGTGGGAAGAGGCAAGGGTGGTGCCCAACCCAGGGAGTGGCTCTAATGAAGTAGCAAGGGGGGACTTTTTGGAAGAGATGATATCTGGGTAAAATTATGTAGGATAAGTGTGGGTTGACTTTGCCAAAAAAATAAAAATGAAGGGAAGAAGGGTATTTTAAGACAAGGGCAGCGACGTGTCCACAGACTCAGCCATTAGAGAGCAGTCACTTTCTGGGAACCTCAACAATTGCCATCTTCACTGTGGAATGACACCTGGTTAGCCAGGTTTAACAGTTCCGAAAATACTGGTTGCGTATTATTCTAACAGCTCTCTCCAGCCTACAACATTAGGTTTCCAAAAGTCCTAGTAGTAGAATTCATGATTGAGGAGCCTAAGATTTTAAGAATAAAATAGGGTCTTAAGAGTGAAACAAAGAAATGAATTATTTCTACCCTCATTAATAACAGTAAACAATAAAATAACTATTTCCACATCCTGCATAGTAATAATGAGTAGAGTACAAATAAATTTTTTACTCTTTAGAGAGTCTAAAATCACCCTCCATCTGTAAGTTCAGAGGTAAGTTTACAGATTCAGCTTGCCTTTTGGCAGATAATATGTCTGCTAAGAGATACCTTTTTCTCGTCACTCCTTTATCCACCTCCTCAATGCCGTGGATTTCCAACTCTCAGGTCCTTCTGGGTTCCCTATGACCCAAAGCTGGAGTCCCAAGTCTCTTTTATAAAATCAAAAAAAAAAATCCTTTTTTGAAATTTTTGTTTCTTAGAGAGAGTGTCTCACTCTATCTCTCAGGCTTAAGTTCAGTGTTGGCTCACTGCAGCCTTGAACTCCTGGGCTCAAGCGATCCTCCTGCCTCAGCCATCAGTAACTGGGACTAATGGTACATCCTACCATGTCCCGTCATTTCTAATTTTTTTTCTAGAGACATGGTCTCCCTATGTTGCCTGAACTCCTGACCTCAAGCAGTCCTCCCACCTCGGCCTCCCAAAGTGCTGGGATTACAGGTGTGAGCCACAGAGTCCTGCCCCACGCCTCTTGTGTGTGCAGTTCACTTCTCTTCACCTTAAGGGATGCAGCAAGAAAGGTTTAGGCTTAGTTTTCCTCAGATTCATTTATCCATCCAAAAGATTCCTTGAAAAATAGTTAATCCTGTACTTTCACTTTAACAATTCTTTTCTGTTCTCAACTTAAAACTTCTTTTTCTAAGTATCCCCAACAAAAGTGATGTGAAATTCTTGACGCTGCAAAAAAACGTATACTAGGGCAAAGCTGCATACACTGATGGCAGAGGGAAACTCTTGTTTGGGAAGGGATTTGGAGTATTTAAGATCATTTGAATTCATGTCACAAATATGCGTTGGATAACCAGGTAACACACAATACTGTCATTGTAGGGGATGCAAATAAAATACTGGCAAATGGATACCCAGTTACTCAAGTGGCAAGGCAATATAGTGAAATGCAGTAGCTACGGGAGTTCAGAAAAGAGAGCAACTAGTTCCATCTGGGTGGATCAGACAGCATGGAGAAGGCAGCATGCCATCTGAGTCTGAAGGATGGTTAAGGTTCTAACTGCTCATGGGAATGAAATGCTATTATTGAAGAAAGAATATTCATGGGGGAACGCAACTGTATGAACAAAAGGGTGAGAGGCGTTAACTGTCAGGTATGATTGAGAATGAGGAGGTTTATTTGGCCAGAGTTCAGTAGGAGACTTCAACAACAATCCACTTAGGAGGTAAAACTGGTAAGAACTTGGGTGGATGGAGTAGGAGTAGAAAGCAAAGAGACATGAGTTTTCATGGTAATAATTGTTACATATAATAGCATGAGAAATGTGTTTCTGTTCCGAATGCAGAATTTCTGCTTAACAAAACTTAGAATGTGCCAAAGGCAACTGCTCTGACACTGCATTCTGCAGTAAATAATACATTTGAAATAAATATAGTTCTAGCCCGGAGCGGTGGCTCAAGCCTGTAATCCCAGCACTTTGGGAGGCTGAGGCGGGTGGATCATGAGGTCAACAGATCGAGACCATCCTGGTCAACATGGTGAAACCCCATCTCTACTAAAAATACAAAAATTAGCTAGGCACGGTGGCGCGTGCCTGTAATCCCAGCTACTCAGGAGGCTGAGGCAGGAGAATTGCCTGAACCCAGGAGGTGGAGGAACGGTGAGCCGAGATTGCGCCATTGCACTCCAGCCTAGGTTACAAGAGCGAAACTCCATCT
>CAUYOR010145873.1:0-11118 GCA_963573925.1 Callimico goeldii | reverse complement strand
TACCCAGGCTGGAGTGCAATGGCGCGATCTCGGCTCACCGCAACCTCCGCCTCCTGGGTTCAGGCAATTCTCCTGCCTCAGCCTCCTGAGTAGCTGGGACTACAGGCACGCGCCACCATGCCCAGCTAATTTTTTTTTTTTTGTATTTTTAGTAGAGACGGGGTTTCACCATGTTGACCAGGATGGTCTCGATCTCTTGACCTCATGATCCACCCGCCTCGGCCTCCCAAAGTGTTGGGATTACAGGCGTGAGCCACCGTGCCCGGCCCAATTTGGCCATTTCTTAATAAGTCAAATGTTCACTTATCCTGTCTCAGGCACTGCACAAGAGAAGTGAAAAACTATATATACGAAGAATTGTACGTTTGTAGCAGCTTGATTTGTAATAGCCAAAACTAGATATAACCTAAATGCTCATAAACAAATGGATAACAAATAGTATATCCATAAAAAATGTACCACTCAGCAACAAGAATGAACAACTCATGTAAGCTTCATTGAAGAATCTCAAAATAATTATGCATCATGAATGAAACTGGAGAAAAAAAGACATTTTATAAATCAAATATAAAATCATAGAAAAGACAAGCAAACCTATTATAAATGAAGGTATAAGTCAATGGTTGCCTTGAGGGCCAGAGAGGGGAGGGAGAGATTAGAAAAAGGCCTGAGGTATATCAGAGGTGACCAGTATGTTCATTGTAATAATGATGACATAATGTGTTTTTGACTAGGTTTGGTAACCTTACATTAACTCTCTTTCCTGATGACCTTGGAGGGACACCTTGCCTCAGTGGGCAGCAAACATTGGTAATAAATGAAACTGATTTGAATTTATTCACAGGATGATGGTAGGTTACAAAGCCACATTCCCGGAAGGACACCTCCCACCCCGTTTTTCTACGCTTGTTTTCCTGACCTGTGCAGCAATGGCCTTGAGGTAGACATCCCAGAAGGGCTATTGGAATACACGAAAGCTTTAGATTGTCATTTTTGACAGTCACCTCAGCTACAAAAAGTACAGATGCCTGGGAACTCTGAGAATGTCTGTACTCACTGATCCTGCAAAATTACTAGAACGTATTACAAGGGGCATATTCCATCTAGTTTGCTGCAGTCTCCATCACTCCCTACTAATCCACATAATTGGTTTCCATACTAATTATGGTTCCCCATTTTACAGAGACAGCAGCCTACTAAACTGTACTGGGGCACCTGGCTCCTTGGCAGGACCTGGGGTAGACTGCCTCAACAGTGCTGGTCATTATGTAATAACCCCTGTGGACAAGAACAAAATTCATCTTGTTCCCAGAAGCACTGGGGTTTGTCACAACAATTTCCAACTTCCTCAGGGTGTCCTTTGAGCCCACAATAAAATCCTGGCATCCAGTCCACAAATTAAGACGTAAAGTCCTGCAGTATTTCCTAGAGAGACTTGGGCAATAATTCAAATTCAAGTTAGGCAAAAACTGGAAAGACAGCTGTATTTTTCTATTATGCTGTTGTCTCTGAGGCATACAAACAATGTGACAACTCCCCCTCCAAACGTGTTTTCTCTGTAAAGCTGGCAGGGCCTCGTTCTGTTTTGGAACGACCTCAACAGTGAATAAAACACCAACATAAAGGTAGTTTAAATAATAATGCCTTTATTATTGTAAAAAACAAAGCAAGGTGACAGAAGCAGTTCCCAAGTTGGTGACTTAGAAGCCGGAAAAAAAAATCCATGGAGGTGTCACACGAAACCAACATTGTCCTGAAAAAGATCGTCCTTCTTGGCAAGCTGCCAACAACACTCATATTGGGTTCTCTGGCACAAAGCTGAGTCAAGTTATCTAACTTCTCTGATAGGAAGACTCAGACTATTCACGATTTCTTCTAGCAAATGGGGAGAAATAGAAGTCTGCTTTTTTGAGTAGGTTAAGGTGATAAATGATGCACACTGTGTGAACCTCATAGGTGGTAGACGTGATATGGCTTCTGTCTCAGAAACTGGTCAGTGACATAAATGGCAAGAGCCATAAACGGCAGGTGAGAAAGTGTAACACTTTCTAAACGGCAGATTAGAAAGTATAACACATACCTGGAACTTAAGGGGAATCTGCCCACTGTGTATATTCACACATTGAGGCTTCCAATTCAGGTACATGTTTCTCTCAAAAAATAGATGTACTTCCAGTATCATTACACTAAAAGAAAACTGCATATTCTCAGTACAGCTATGGCGTTTCTCCACTGTGAACTCTCTGGTGTTGAATGAGAACAGATTTGCAACCAAAGGATTTCCCACATTCACTGCACTGATAAGGCCTTTTTCCAGTGTGTACTCTCCGGTGTTGAATGAGGCTAGAACTTTGGCTAAAGGATTTCCCACATTCACTGCACTCATAAGGCCTTTCTCCAGTGTGAACTCTCAGGTGTTTAATGAGGTTAGATTTACAGCTAAAGGATTTGCTACATTCACTGCACTCAACAGGCCTTTCTCCAGTGTGAACTCTCTGGTGGTTCTTAAGGTTGGAACTATGGCTAAAGGATTTCCCACATTCCCCACACACATAAGGCCTTTCCCCTGTGTGGACCTTCCGATGTGAACTGAAGCTGGAGCTCTGCTTAAATGATTTCCCACATTTACTGCATTCATAGGGTCTTTCTCCAGTGTGAAGTCTCCGGTGGTGAATGAGGCTGGAGCTTCGGCTAAAGGATTTTCCACATTCATTGCACTCATGAGGCCTTTCTCCAGTGTGAACTCTCTGGTGGTAAATGAGGCTGAAGTTTTGGCTAAAAGATTTCCCACATTCGCTGCATTCATAAGGCCTTTCACCAGTGTGAACTCTGTGATGCTGCATGAGGTTAGACCTTTGGCTAAAGGATTTCCCACATTCCCCACATTCATAAGGCCTTTCTCCAGTGTGGACTTTCCTATGGCTATTGAGGCTATAGATCTGACTGAAGGATTTCCCACATTCAGGGCACTCAAAAGGCCTTTCTCCAGTGTGAACTCTCTGATGTATAATGAAACTGGAGTAGTAGGTAAAGAACTTCCCGCATTCATTGCATTCATAAGGTCTTTCTTCACTGTGGACTTTCTGGTGCTGAATAAGGTTACATCTTCGTGTACATGCTTTCCCACATTTGTTGCACTCAAAAAGCCCTTCTCTAGTGAGGACTCTCTGGTCCTGAACAAGTGTGTCTGTGTGGCTAAAGGCTTTATTGCATTTTCCCCAGTTGTGATGATTTTTTCCACTGTAAAAGGCCACCCCACACTTGTAACTGTTATTTGGTTTCTCCGCTGTTTGGGCGGCCTCCAGATGGAGAAAGCTCATGTTGGCCAGGAAGCCTTTCTGAAACGCCCTGCAGCTGAAGGGCTTCTCTGACACATGCACTGTGCAGCTCTTTGTAAATGAGGCTGTGTCCACATAACTTCTGAAAGGTGCTTCTTTAATGTGCTGCCTCTGGTGCTGCTGAAGATTTGCACTGATGTAGAATTGTTCTCCACAGGTGTGGAGTTTCTGCCCACAATTTGTTCCTTGGTGTTCGGCCAAGTGCAAAATATCTCTCAAGACCAAGCCACATTTCTCACAGGAGTAGGCATTCTGAGAAGATGAACCTTCTTTGGAAGTTCTGAACTGTGGCACTCCTTTTAAAGAAATTCTCTGTAGAACGTCTGTACCCACTGATGAGGAAGGTGCTTTCTCATGCTGCAATCCACACCAATAACCTAAAAGTAAAGAGGTCATGGTGAAGTACATTACCTTTATTAGGAGGAGGAAATGAAATCTCAAATGCATATCAACCACAGCAAAGAACCAGTAACATGGGGCTATTTTCAGGAAAAGTGAGTTGGGGGTCAGGTTGAGGAAGCAGCTGTGTGCATGACTGGTCCCTAAGTTCACTGAATAGGGTAGGGTAGGCCCTACTAGGTACAGTGCACAAGGATAAGATATAGCCCAGAATTAAGAGGCGTGTTGTACAATGAATTCCTCTGATAACAGCTTTTAGTGAGATCATATCTGCTGGTGACAAGTGATGCTGTGAAGTGTATGTCCAGGCCCAGGAAAATCTCACTAGAACAGTAACTGGTGTTCAGGGACTATTAAGGGAGATATGCACCCATCAGGACCCAATAATATAACACTACAGAAGGAGCACTGTGAAGAACAGGCGGGATAGAGTCCAGAGAAGTGAGGATTAGCCCTAGCTAGAAGTCAAAATAAAAATGACACGTGGTAGAAATAACAAGTTTGTAAACTGTTAAGAATGAAGACGAGCCGGGCGCAGTGGCGCACGCCTGTAATCCCAGCACTTTGGGAGGCCGAGGCGGGTGGATCCCGAGGTCAAGAGATCGAGACCATCCTGGTCAACAAGGTGAAACCCCGTCTCCAATAAAAATACAAAAATTAGCTAGGAATGCTGGCGTGTGCCTGTAGTCCCAGCTACTCAGGAGGCTGAGGCAGGAGAAGTGCCTGAACCCAGGTGTGGGTGGGTGCGGTGAGCCAAGATTGCGCCATTGCACTCCAGCCTGGGTAACGAGAGCGAAACTCTGTATCAAAAAAAAAAAAAAGAATAAAGACAAGAAGATCGAATTGAGGTGTTTCTGGCAATGGCATCAAAACAAGTCAAACAGGACAGGTTCCTGGTGTAATTTAAACACAGGCTGGATGACATGCCTTTTCCCAAGTGCCATTCATCTGGCTCAGGCCCTCTCTAATCCCATCTTGCTGAGGCTGGAGTCACGAACACACTGTGAAGAACAGAGGACACTTCCCCTAGCCCTAGTTGAGCAACTACATGAGACTAGGATGATGTAAGTCCTAAGGAAAGACAGGACACGTAAGCAAGTAACACTGGCCCAGAACAACTCAGCACAAAAAAAGAACACAGTGAAGTTAAAGAAGTTAAGTTTGGGGCCTGGCGTGGTGGCTCACACATGTAAACCCAGCACTTTGGGAGGCCGAGGCGGGTGGATCACGAGGTCAAGAGATCGAGACCATCCTGGTCAACATGGTGAAACCCCATCTCTACTAAAAATACAAAAAATTAGCGGGGCACGGTGGTACATGCCTGTAATCCCAGCTACTCAGGAGGCTGAGGCAGGAGAATTGCCTGAACCCAGGAGGCGGAGGTTGCGGTGAGCCGAGATCGCGCCATTGCACTCCAGCCTGGGTAACAAGAGTGAAACTCCGTCTCAAGAAAAAAAAAAAAAAAGAAGTTTGTATAAATTCAAGTTAGAGGGTTGTAACGTTAGGATGCTAAATGTAATCCCCATGGTAACCACTAAAAAAAAAGAGATACAGGGCCGGGCATGGTGTCTCACGTCTGTAATTCCAGCACTTTGGGAGGCCAAGGCAGGCAGATCATGAGGTCCGGAGTTTGAGACCAGCCTGGCCAACATAGTGAAACCCCATTTCTACTAAAAATACAAAAAAATTAGATGGGTGTGGTGGCAGGCGCTTGTAATCCCAGCTACTTGGGAGGCTGAGGCAGGAGAATCACTTGAACCTGGGAGGCAGAGGTTGCAATAAACTGAGATTGTGCCACTGCACTCCAGCCCAGGCAATAGTGTGAGACTCCGTCTCAAAAAAAAAAAACAACAACAAATAAACAAAAAGAGCTTCAAAAAATATACAAAGAACTGGGTGTTTGCTAACCGGCATCTTAAATAAATAAATAAATAAAAATAAAAACTGAGGGGGGTGGCTCACGCCTGTAATCCAAGCACTTCGGGAGGCCGAGATGGGTGGATCAACTGAGAGCAGGAATTTGAGACCAGACTGGCCAACATGGCGAAACCCCGTCTCTATGGAAAATACAAAAATTAGCTGGGCATGGTGGCGCGTGCTTAATCCCAGCTACTCGGGAGGCTGAGGCAGGAGAATTGCTTGATCCTGAGAGGTGGAGGTTGCAGTGAGCCAAAATCACTCTACTGCACAGCAGCCTGGGTGACAGATTGAGACTCCATTAAAAAAAAAGTACACAAGGGCAGGCACGGTGGCTCACACCTGTAATCCCAGCACTTTGGGAGGCCGAGGTGGGTGGATCACAAGGTCAAGAGATCGAGACCATCCTGGTCAACATTGTGAAACCCCGTCTCTACTAAAAATACAAAAATTAGCTGGGCATGGTGGCGTGTGCTTGTAATCCCAGCTACTCGGGAGGCTGAGGCAGGAGAATTGCCTGAACCCAGGAGGCGGAGGTTGCGGTGAGCCGAGTACTCCAGCCTGGGTAACAAGAGCGATACTCCGTCTCTAAAAAAAAAAAAAATACACAAAGGAAATGACAAGAAATTAAAACGTCTCACTACCAAAAAAAAAAAAGTGAGCCAAAACCAAAAGAAGCAGTAATGCAGGAAATTAGGATTAAAAAAAGCTATAAGGCTGTAAGATATGGAGAAAACAAAGAAAGTGATAGAAGTCAGCCCTTCCTTATCAATGATTACCTTAAATTTAAATGGTTTAAACTCTGCCAAAAGACAAAGATTGGCAGAATGGGTTAAAAAAACCAAAACCAAAACCAAAACCAAAACCAAAACCCATGATCCAACTTTATGATGTCTACAAGAGATTTGCTTTAGATCCAAGATATAAACAAGCTGAAAGTGACGGCTTGCAAAAAGATATTCCATGCAAATAGTAGGCAAAAAAGAGTAAGAAAGGCTACACTAATATCATGCAATGGAGACTTGAAACCAAAAAGGGTAACAAGTGATTTAAAAGGATATTATATACTAACAAAAGGTTCAATACAGCAAGAAGATGTAACATTTATAAACATTTATGCACCTCATAATAGACTATCAAAACACATGAAACAAGCGGGGCACGGTGGCCCACGCCTGTAATCCCAGCTCTTTGGGAGGATGAGGTGGGTGGATCACCTGAGGTCAGGAGTTCAAGACCAGCCTGACCAATATGGTTGAAACCCTGTCTTTAGCCTGGCGCGGTGGCTCAAGCCTGTAATCCCAGCACTTTGGGAGGCTGAGGTGGGTGGATCACGAGGTCAAAAGATCGAGACCATCCTGGTCAACATGGTGAAACCCCGTCTCTACTAAAAATACAAAAAATCAGCTGGGCACGGTGGTGCGTGCCTGTAATCCCAGCTACTCGGGAGGCTGAGGCAGGAGAATTGCCTGAACCCAGGAGGCAGAGGTTGCGGTGAGCCGAGATCGCGCCATTGCACTCCAGCCTGGGTAATGAGCAAAACTCGGTCTCAAAAAAAAAAAAAAAAGAGTTTGTGTAATATTTCTTCCTTAACTCTATGATGCAATTCATCCTTACAAATTTAATTTCTTTGATAGATACAGGACCAATAGATTTTCCATTTCTCTTTGTGGCAATTTTTGTTATTTATGCATTTAATCTAAATTGTAAACTATATTGGCATAAAGTTGTTTGGATATTATTACCTTATTATTCTGTAAATGTCTGTAAGATCTGTGATGATATTTCATTTTTCTTTCTTGTTACTAGCAGTATTTTTTCTCTCTTTTTATGTGATTTGTCTTGCTAGAGATTTATTGGTTCTCTGAAGTTTGCTCTTCTATAGTTCATTTATTTCTTCTCTTATTTTAATCATTTCCTTCCTGTTACATACATTGGATTTAATTTGCTCTTGTTTTTCCAACTTCTTAACGAAGAAATTTAGATCATTATTTTAATCCTTTCCTCTTTTCTAAGTATTAAAGCTCTAATTTCCCTCTAAGCATTGTTTTAGCTGTATCTTATAAATTTTCATACGTTGTGTTTTCATTATCACTTGGCTTGAGGTATTTGTGATTTCTTCTTGACCCATAGGTAATTTAGAAATTTATTTTTTTGGGCTGGGTGTGGTGGTTCAGGCCTGTAATTCCAGCATTTTGGGAGTCTGAGGAGGTAAATTGCTTGAGTTGATGAATTCGAGACCAGCCTGGCCAACATGGCGAAACGCTGTCTCTACTAAAAATATTTTAGAACTTAGCCAGGTGTGGTGGCACACAACTGTAATCTCAGCTACTTGGAAGGCTGAGGAGGGAGAATCGCTTGAACCTGGGAGGCAGAGATTGCATTGAGCCGAGATTGTGAGATTATGCCACTGCACTCCCGCCTGGGTGGCCCAGCCAGACATTGTCTTAAAAAAGAAAAGAAAAGAAAAGAAATTTATTGTTATTGATTTCTAATTCAATTTAATTGTAGTCAAAGAACATGTTCTATAAGATTTTAAATCTTTTGAATGTTGTCGAGACTTACCACATGTTAAGCATCGTAGATGGAATTTCGTAGGGAACGTGTATTATGCCATTTTTTATTAGTGGGTATTGAGGATCTTTTGGCAGCGTATCTTTTTGTTCTGCCAGGTGTGGTTTTCTTCTTTGTTAGGGTGGGTCTGTTTTGGTTCTGAACTTAATCATAGGGTGTTTCTATTGCTGTAGGATGCAGTCTTTCTCCTAAGGAATGACCTTTCTGGGATCTCAACTGAAACACAGGTCAGTAAGGCATCTCCACTCAGGCTGGGGCGGATCTCCACACATCCGCCAACTCCGCAGCCTCTCGTACCATTGCTCACGGATCATCTCCATAGCGAGCCATCCTTGCTAGGCCTGTGGAATCTCATCCTGCACAGTCCAGCCGTCGGCCAGGAAACAGTGCATCTCCACATAGACTCCTGGGCAGCCACTCCCCACTTTTTTAGCCCCCTGTTCGTTACCACTTGTCTAGACATTTCAGTTGCCTCACCCACCCCAAGTTCCAATTTCTGCCTGTTCAGCTCAGTGAGACCACCATTCCCTTGGACTCCACTGTCTGATGCCATAGCAGAAAAGTCCCTCCACATAGAAAGCCAAGGCCCTGAGGTCTGCCTCGTGTGTCCCCTTTTCTCAAGGTCACAGTCCTGAGGGTTCTATAATTGCCTTTGGCAAGACGCTGGTCCTGCGCCAGTAATTCCACCATGGCCAGAAATGAAAGCACAATTCCCCATCTTTAAAATGTTTTGCTTGGAAGAAAATGCTTCTGAGAGCTGGGAAACGTTTTTTACCAACCGACGCAGAGCTTTGTAATGCAAGAGGTGGTTAGCTGTTTTGAAATGGAAACCTCAAATATCTCTGGTTTCTTACCTCTATTGATCACGATGGTTGTCACAAACACAATTTACATTGCAACATTATATTCTTTGTAGTACATTCTTGAAATTATACAAACGAAGTTTTCTTTGTGGAAAAAAATCAAATACATATATATATATATATAGAAGTAGAGAATAATGAGCTCCCATTTCCATCAATTTGCTTTAACAACTATCTACTTAAGAACAATCTCATACGTTCAGCACCTCTCCCCAGATGACTCTGAGGCAAGTCCCGAACAACAGATTACTTTATCCATACATATTTCTAAAGACACATTTTAAATAAAAACACAATGTACTCTCACCTTAATATTTCCTTAGCATCACTCAATATCCAGCGAGTGTTGTAATTTTTAACCCTTTATTTATTTGAATGAGGATCGGAAAAGGCCCCTGGCCTGTGATTTGCTAATAACGCCTCTCACGTCTCTCTAAATCTATGGTTCCTGCCAATGTGTTTGCTTATTTTGCCTTCTAACCATTGGAGCTTCCCATAGTCTGTGCTTTGCTGATCACTTTCCCAATCATAGAACTGTGGTGTCACTTAACGTGCTCCTCTGTTGTCTGTATTTCCCATAAACTGGTTTAGATCCAGGTGATTAATTGGGATCAGGCTCACATATTTGGCAGGGTTATTTCATAGGTGGTGTTCGTTCTTTTGTTGGTGTAGGTTACCCAGATTCCCCCTCTAACTTTCTTTCCATGTCCTGCCCACAAAGTCACAGGGTGCCTTGGCAGCTCTGTGACCCTCCTAGCCTCAGGTTTCCCTGCAGGCTTGAACCCCAGTCGGGGCCTTGAACATTTGCAGGCACTAAATACGGTATCTGGGTTGTTGCCCAAAACACTGAGAGAAACTGACCCTGGCCCTGAGCCAAATTTCCCAAATCCTCACATGAACTCTATGCCCTTGCCCTCCCTAGGTAGAATGTGTCTTCCCTCTCACTGTCCTTCACAAGGATATGTTGTAGTCTACACTGTGAGTTCACCAAATAAATGCTGTGGACTGATCACCCTGGAGTCTGCTGCTTCTTTCTTTGGAATCCCAACCAGCTCCATCTCAGGATGGTTTCGGGCTCTCCCTTGTAGGAACTCCCCTGCCACCGCTTGTGGGGTGACTCCAGCCACAGGTTTGGCAGGATGAAACAGTTGGGCACATATGTCTGGTCTTTCTCTTTATGTAGGAAAGGCAGGATAGGAGCTTGACTCTTTCCTTTTATGAGTTTTGAAAATAATGAGTTGGTTCCCTTGTGTCTCTCAAAGGTAATCAATGATCTTGCAGTATCACTAGGAACTCATGGATCACGCCCATTTGGTATGTTTCTGTCTGTTGCAGTCAGTGCCTTTTTGATGCTCATGTTCTGCCATCTTTGACTAGTGGGGGTCTCAGAAGTTGACCCCTGAGACCTAACACAGCCCTAGCTGTCTCTGATGGCTTCCCTGTTTTCTAGTGTGACAAGATGTCGAAGGTCCTTTCCACACATGTCCTGCCCCAGGTCAGGAGCCAGCCAGTTTTCTGGGAAACCCTGATTCATTTTGTTGGGAAATACTATTTAGAGGCCACTCTGCAAGCAGCATGACACCTTGTTTCTGCTGGATTAATCATCATTTTTAGGGCATTTCTAGATTTTTCTTTTTAAGGATAAAATGAATCATGAGTTCATCCTGGTGCTTTCTGTTTTCATTTGGCATGATGCCTTTGATTTTTTTACTGAACCTCATTGATCTTACCTCTCTCCTTACAAAAATCCTGGTTCTTTTTTTTTCTTTTTTTGCATTTTAGGTTTTGGGCTACATGTGAAGGACATACAAGATTGTTGCATAGCTACACATATGGCAGTGTGATTTGCTGCCTTCCTCCCCATCACCTATATCTGGCATTTCTCCCCATGCTGTCTCTCCCCAACTCCCCACCCCCCGCTGTCCCTCCCCTATTTCCCTCTGACAGACCCCGGTGCATGATGCTCCCCTCCCTGTGTCCATGTGTTCTCATTGTTCAACACCCACCTATGAGTGAGAACATGCAGC